>JANRGW010053856.1:8166-27042 GCA_024733675.1 Psilopsiagon aymara | reverse complement strand
GGCCTATAGGGATGCTGGGGAGGGACTCTTCATTAGGGACTGTAGTGAGAGGACAAGGGGTAATGGGTTCAAACTTATACAGGGGAAGTTTACATTGGATGTAAGGAGGAAGTTCTTTACTGTAAGTGTGGTGAGGCACTGGAATGGGTTGCCCAGGGAAGCTGTGAATGCTCCATCCCTGGCGGTGTTCAAGGACAGGGTGGACATAGCCTTGGGTGGCATGGTTTAGTGTGAGGTGTCCCTGCTCACGATAGGTGGGTTGGAACTGGATGATCTTAAGGTTCTCTTTAACGCTAACTATTCTATGATTCTATGATAAAATGAAGTGAGAATCATTGATAAGACAAGAAATAAGTTATCCTCACTTAAAATCTGAGGAACATATTCAATTTGGCTTGTAGACTCACTCGATGACAGGTAGTAGCTTACAGCACCACTAAAATGCCTTCAAGAAAGTGAACTTGACACACTTCCCACAATTACAAGCTTATGAAGATTAACCGCTTTGTTTCACTTAAAAACTGTGATTTCAATAAATATTTCCATCTTAGTGAAGAAATACTGGTATAACAACATAACTCTAACCCTGAGAGTTGCATGTTTAATATCTGAACCTTCTATATCAGAAATAAGTATTATTCAACCTGAATCTCTGTATAAATTCACATTTCTGGTTGTATGGAGACATTGTATTTCAGTCCAATCATGATATACAGAATTTGAAGACCATATGATGCAGTCACCTGGAAAACATACTGCCACTGCTGTTATCTCATTCTCCATCCATACTTAAATTCTAACACAAATTTGGAAACTAGTATGTTGAAAGCTTTTGAAGTTAGAAGTCAATGTAGCAGAGAGCCCGAAACATGTAATCTCAAATTTCAAGTTGTAAAATGCATTAATCTTCACACGTTTGAAGGACAACACCTGCTAAGCTCATGCAGTTAATACACTGGCACAGATGAGTAGATGGGAAACTAGAAAATGTTTCAAAGCCTGGCTTCTATACCCATGTTCAGAAATAAGAGCTCTTCCACATGGAAGGGACAAAACCCATTGGCTCTTGTGGAAACACCTTTTTGTTGTTGTTTCATACTACGTATTTTAAACACCTACAGTATATGCAAAATCTAAAGGAAATATTTGAAAAAGCACTAAAAATACAGCTATTATTCCATAATTGGTAAAATAAACTTTCTCCTCTTCAAGTAAAGGAACAACACGAATAACATTACTATGGTCCTTGACAAAAGCATGACACATCTTCACTAATGTATCAGTAATAATCTGCCATTCTATCTAAAACTGAGGAAGCAACTCAGAATTTACCAGTCCTCATCCGACAGCAAGGAATTCAAAGTTACCACGTGACTACAATATTACCCTGGCTGCATATGAAGTATTGAAGTCAACATGATATAAGAAAATCATTACAGAAAGCAGCAATGGAAGGAATTACTCCTTTCATCAATTTATGCATACAAAGAGCTGTAGTATCAACATATACACTGTATTTTGCCCCCACTATTACTTCACTTTTCTTTCTTTCTTGACAATCCATCCTACTGACATCCAAAAAAACACCCACAGCAAACAGACAAGTGTTCTCACAATGATGTAATGATTCACCCGACTGTACTCTAGAGCTCTGACAAAGTACTACTGTAAATACAGTTTGTATTGAGCCACAAAGCTATGATAAAAATTTGATGACAGAAACACAGCAGCAATTCTTTCCCTCGCCTCCCCATTTATTTTTGATTTCCTTCCCCCAGCGTTCAGAGGACCCTGTTTACAGTGTGAAAACATACTTTCCCCTCAAACGCTCTATTTTAGGAGTGTTTTCTTCCTGACCAAGTTATTTAAAACTATGTACTTGTTATGAATTCATAGCAAAGCTCCTATTGATGCCACTTCTAATACGGCTGTAAACTAGTCACTATAGAAAGCCCTCATGCAGCATTACTTTGCTTCATCTACTAAATGGTGCACTACCGTTTGAACTCTACCCTTAAACCAAGAGCTTTAGAAAAGCAGCTGTCTAACAGCTACTACATAAACAAGTAAAAGAAATGAAAAAGAATTCAAATACAGCATAGTATTCTAATTGAATACAGAAAAAGTTCTTTACTGCTTTATTTCAGAGACAATATACCAGAAATACAACACAAAATATTTGGTTTATAGCCACTGAAAATATGAAAGACAATCCTTGATTATAAGCATAACATCCAGACCTCACTTTATTTCCCAGGTCTCAGTAAAATAAAGATTTTCCTCCCCCTCCCAGGAAACAGATTAGGTAGGCATGACATTTCTCCACTTCACTGTTGTATGTGTTTTTAAGCTTTTCTTTTGTAGCGTTTCCAAATTCAAAGAGTGCTAGGGTTAAGCTGGAGCAAAGCAATATAGCATGCTTGCATCTGCTTTTATCAGGGAAAGGAAAAGCAATCCACGAGGTCTGGATTGACCTTAAAGCCAAAGTATTTATTTGTAGATTTGAAGGACTTAACAATTGTGTTTAGCAAGAGGGAGCCCAAATTCCATCACACTCACAATGTCACCTTAATTCGAGCAATCAACTTTCAGACCTTCTAGTGCATCAATAATCTAATTGATGTTCTGCTACTATAAATATTCTCTTCTTAAAAAGGACATATTAACCACACATCGCAATTCTACTATGCTGTTTTCTACAGGGCAGAGTGGTGAACTTGGCAGTGCTGGGTTAACAGCAGAAGGTCTTTTCCAACCTAAATGATTCTGAACATGTATTTCATAGAAAGAAAATGACCACTGGCCACCCACAGAAAGAGAACTGTTGTAGCGTTTAACAACTCCTTCACTTCCAAAGTGAACGCACAGCTGCAGAAGGAAAGACACTTGTGTTCCTTGCTTCTCAAGGCTGCCTCCAGAGCTCCTGTTTTGTGGATACGGAGCCAGACTCATCACAGTTCAAATACAGTTTAAAATTGAGCAGGTCTGCTCAGAGCTCAAAGGCAAACCAATCAGCTCTCACTGATACACAGAGATAAACATATACAACTCTGTTACCGCCACATACAAGGTTCTACAGCTATGATTCTTCATCACCATTTTCTCCTCACCTAGTCTTGTTTGTTTAACATCCTACTAAGGTACTAAAGGCGTATCTACACTGCCTTTTCAATCCAAAGAAAAACTACAGGAATCTCCTCATTTGACATCAAATACAGATCAGTAACTTACGCTAGGGGGTAAATCACAGTAGCTTGAGCTCAACTTGGTGCTAAAAGGGTGAGACAGTAGCTCCAGGATGGAACTAGCTCACATTCACCAGCTCACAGTGAAGGTGTAAAGAGCTTCTATCTGCATGGACTACAACATTTGAGAAATCTGCTCATACTACGGCAGAATTATTCACCTCCTGCTCAGAGGAGGTTTTTCCTCTTGCCAGCATCCCTCCAAGGAAAAGCATATCTGACAGTTAATTCAGGTAATAGCAACTGACAGCAGCTATGCAGATGTGCCACCTAAAGGATGCAGGCGTTGCATGGATCTAACACACATTTTCAACCAAATCAAGAACAAAGAGAAAAAATTGGGAGGTAGAGGGACGTGTGTAAGAAACAGAAGCCAAAACTCTCTAAATTAACAACATAAAACTAAGAAGACTATCTGGTTCACCAGGTCACCTACAACATGCAAAACCAAAGATACCATAACTATGAACAGAAGATTAAGCAGGTACAAACAGCTGTAAACTACAGATTCCTGCCACCACATACGTAAGTACATTTTCTTGCTTAAGTTTTCCTTTGAAAATACTTTTACCCAGTGAAAATATTTGCTCCAATCTTTTTTTTTTTGTTCCATCTACCTATCAACAGCTTAACTATGCATCTAAACATTCAAAATTAATTTACCATTGATAAAATACAAAACATGGTTAGGAAAAAAAAAACAACTCATAGCACAGCATTGCACACATTAATTTCCTCTATATTATACAAATCTGTTGTTTAGCAACTGTTTAAACAGTTGATCAGTGATTTACAATTTATGCCACCACAAATTCATATATATTTAAATTTCACTGCATAATGTGGCAATCTTGAATTTCTAAATTTTCCTTTAATGTCACAGACTGCTTTCATTATCACAGTTCAACTTTCTGAAACTGACAACAGCAGTATCTCGAAATGAAAAGTTGCTGAAAACAAATGAGATTATGGGACATTTGAATCAAACCAAAAAAAGCTTATTGATGAAAATGGGTCTCCATCAAGGTGCCTGATGTTTTCTTTCAAGTTTTCTTTCTGCTACAAAACCCCCTTTTTCCACTTTAGCCATTAATCAAAGAACAATTAAGTTACACATTTGTAAGTACTCTTCAAAGACTGAAGTTACTCTAATACTTCATACACAATTACTATGCTCCACTACCTACATGTTAGCTATTTATCAACCTAATACACAGTGAAAATTCCACCTCTATCCAGTGTTACATATCTTCATCTCCTGCTTTCTGTAGAAATGCTTGATGCATACTACTACAAAAGCAAGCCTCATGCAAATTCAGAAAATACCATTAAAAAAATCACTTGTAATTTGTCCTTTCTCTTTTTCCTTACCTGGCATTATTCAGCTGGGGACCTGAGGCAACATCACTGCATTTATTTTTAAGTACACTAGCATTAATCTTTGCAAATACAACACCATCAGCGTAACTTCAGCACTGTGAACAAAGCAGAAGTCAGCAGTCAGTCTCAAAGATTTGGCAACCCTCAGCACAGCAGCTTTCTTTACATTCTCCCTCTAACTATCACTCAGCATTTCTGCATGAAGTGAGATGGACAAAGAAGTTGTCCACCTTTAGATTTAAACAAAGCACTTAGACCTGTGAGTATAACAACAAAGGGTGTAAGGCAACGTCTGAATCCAATGCAATAAATATACTTACCTTAAGAGTATTATCTTTCTGTACTTCAAGGCTACAGAGGAATATTAAAGACAAATAGAAAAGTAATGACCTGCCTATCAACAAAAAGAGAAATTTTGGCCTATATATTAATAATGTTTATTTTTTCAACAACTACCGTATGAAGAAAGTCTGCACTTTGCTTCTCTAATGACTGCTCTAATGACACCATAGTATAATCATTAACACAAAAGTCATCCAGCAGTCACATACACAGAGATAAAAAGCAAGGCTAAAGCCATCATGATCAGTACTGATTTCAACTGAAGTTACAAGGGAACTGCAATGAATGTCAGGAGACAACACAGACAGAAGATCAATTTGTGCAAACCAAAGTTTAACTTGAAGATGATTAACAACTGTTGTGGTTGAAGCCCAGCCATAAATCAGCCACACAGTCGCTCCCTCACTCCCCCCCTACCCCCCCCACTCCCAGAGGGATGGGGAAGAGAATCAGAAGAATGTAACTCCCATGGGTTGAGATAAGAACAGTCCAATAACTGAGGTATAACACAAACCACTGCTGCTACCACCAATAATAATAATAATGCCAGGGAAATACAAGGGAAGAGAATACAACTGCTCACCACCTGACGACTGAGACGTGAACTGAACTCTTCCTGGTTCCTGCTCCCAGTTTATCCATCCTGGGCATGACGTGCTGTGGTATGGAATACCTCTTTGGTCAGTTTGGGTCAGGTGTCCTGCCTCTGCTTCCTCCCAGCTTCCTTTCCTCCCTGGCAGAGCATGAGGCTCAGAAAGTCCTTTGTCAGATTAAACATTACTGAGCAGTAACTGAAAACATCAGTGTTATCAGTGCTGTTCCCAGGCTGAAAGTCAAAAACACAGCACTACACCAGCTACTAAGGAGGAGAAAAATGACTGCTACTGCTGAACCCAGGACAACAAAGAAGTGGAATTTGTTGCTAAAGGGAATGGACCTTCATCCCACTCCCAATGTCTCCAAATGAAGATAAGCATTCCAGCAGACACACTGGAGGTCAACACAATTTACTGGCCTCCGTCTAGGGAAACAAGTGAAATTAACACTCCTGACACAAGAGATCAAACTGAACAGTGATCTCTTATGAAGATCGCTATGAATCTATAGAGCACCCCAGTAATACCATGTATAATTTTTATCTTATTTTAATACAGTAAGAAACATGAATTTGTCCAAATACAAATTCCTAAAAGCCTTCCATTGAGTTTACCTGGAAGAAATGAATCAAGTGAAAGAGAATTACCTTGTATTCACCTCAATACTGCTCCACTGAGGAAAACAGATGAACAAAACTTAAAAAACACTTCTACCCTCTTCCCTCTTTCAATTTCACAATTATTCCTAAATGATGATGACACTTCAGATTTAGACCATCGAGATCTGGCTGTATAAGGAGCAAGAAACACACTCCAACAAAACTGGGTCAATGTCAAGGGAGAAGGCTGCTCAGAACTTGAGAGTTCAGGACATCAGAGCATGGATTTCAGCTATTTACATCTTCACTACTGCTGAAAACTTTTACAGGCTGTAAATGTGCATGAAGAAATTGTTACCATGTTTTATCAGCATGAATTTGGGTTATCCTCTAATAAACCCCCTTTTATCCACGGAAAAACTGATTCGGGTTTCACAGTCTGTTACTGATGAAATAAAAAAAACCCCAAAGCAACCCATCCAAAATACATTTTAGCCTTTCTATGTTGTAGAGTTTATTACAGAAACAGCAGCCTTCTGCTGACTTTTCAGAGTGTTTTTTCACTTACATTTTATTTCAGAGCTCGTTTTGGACATTCCTTTGACATCTGTGACACTGCAATCAATTCATTCCACTCAGGCATCACATGGTTTATTTTTTTGATCAAACCAGTGGACTTCCTGAATGAATCATCATCTTTTGGGGTTGTTTTTTTCTTAAAGGAAGGTAACAAGTAATGGTTTTATCAACAAACTGCACTCTGTTCATTACATTCACAGCTTTCAAGATCACAGGAGGGCATTCCAGTTCTTTGTTATGCTCTCAACTAGGATATAGAGTACAGGTGCTGCCTGTTGTGACCAGGTAAACATAACTCAGCTCAACATCTTTAGCTCATATTTCAAACCTAGAACATTACACTGCATTTCACTTTTAAAAGACTTCGTTCAAATTTTGTACCCAGGACCTGTGTGCAAAACTATGGTATTTTTCTTTTTTCCATAGCTACACCACCCACAGAACTCATCAGGTGAGCTGTTGGCAGCCGATGTTGAGCTTTACAACAGTCATATTGATTGATATCTCCCAAATGCATATTGTAATCATTTTACCACTGATATATGCCACTGATAGATCATTTTGCTTGTGGACTGCCACAATCTTATTAAAAAAAAAGAAACCATTTTATGATTGTTACTAACTAAAGCAAAGTAGGAGATTAGAGTTAGATGATCTTTCAGGCCCCTTCCAACCCAAACCATTCTATGATTCTATGATCTGTCTACTTCCAACAGCCTGTGTTCCGCTGATGCCTCACTATTATCCTCAAATGAGCATCACAATTGTAACATTGGTCTAGTTTCTAAATACCCCTGTAAATCTACCACTACTATAGTTAGTGCCACATGGCCTGTTAGTGCCACGACAGGAAAGTCTAAGTTATATCCACATGCAAACATTTAAGGCATGCCCAATGCAGACATGGTTACTGTGTTATGTGCTTATGGAAGAAATAGATAAAAACATATAACCAGCAGACTCTTTTACATAAAATAGTTGTAAGACAATTCCACAGTCCCATAACTAAAAACTAACTACACCCTGGGTCTGTAAATACTATATCCTGTACTAACATTACCTCATACAGCCAGTTTTCAGAACAGCCCAAAGAAAACTAATTCTCTTTAAATAGCAACAGAACAAACCTATGCCAATACAGCAAGATTACTTTTCCATATTAAAATTAGACTTACTCAGTTGTGCAGTTAAATTGGGTTTAAGTATCACAAAAGTGCACATCTAATTAGATGCAAGTCAACGTGAATTAGAACATGAAATTCAAAGCAGCATTTAAAAAAAATAAAAACCATAAGGATGCACACCTCCTCTTTAAGAAGTCACAATCTTGCAACTTACCATGAATGTGCACATTCTTGTTGCATTTACCAAAATTAGGGGTACTGAGGTATGATGTGTTTTTACAGGCATTAGGAAGAATGACGCTTTAATTCAGGAGAATACTAAACCAAAGCAGAAAGTTTTATTATTAATATTGTGTCTATACAAGAATCACTTCATTATTCTAAGACCTGCAATGACTGGGAAAAATTCTTAAGTATTTCCTGTCTTAACTATTACATCTCAGTTGAATGCACTTAAAAAGTCAACCCATAATGATTTTCCTCAAAGATTTAACTTCTATCAGCTTTAACTACAAAGCACAGAATCAGACTCTACAACTCAAGGAGTTATAAAGCAGGCATGTTTATTATGGCACCGGGTGCAAGGGGGATCACTCCTAACCTGCACACCAAGGGGTTAAGCAAGCAGATACTTATTGCACACAAACATGCATATTCATTAGGTTCCTGAGATCAGTGGGGATATTACAAGTAGTTTAGGTACCCATTACCATAAGTTTCCTCCCTTTTGGTGCTTTTGCACTGCCCTCTGACAGTCGTGGGCAGGGGTCTTCAAGATGAAGTAAGCAGTCTTCCTCAGGGTGCACTTTTCGCCTGTGGCACAGTTAGATGCTCCAGTAATCACAATTAGCTGAAACCAGATTAGAGATTTAGAGCAACATGACCTTCGTACAGAATTTACTGCAAGCAGGACAGGATGGACAGACAAGGAGTATCCCAAGCTAGCAGATGTTTGGGAGTCACTGTCTCCAAACTAACTGATAAATCAGAAGGATGGTAAGAAAGAATTCACTCATTAGAAGAATAAAAAGAAATGATTCACTCTTGTTAGTAAGAATACTAAATTCTGTTATCACACCACAGACTTACAACACAAACTTTATTCTCTACCTTAGACCTAAATTAAAAGTATTTTAACCCTACGTTTTCCAGGCACTTGCTTTCCTTATATCAGCTACTACTATTTTTATATTAGAGAGCTGTAAAGTAGCTCTAAACCAGACAAATTTTATAAAAATATTTAAAGTTATGTAATTCACCCTCAGTGTTCATACAGGAAAAAAGGACCGTCAGAAATGTCAGTCAGCACTTTAAGGAAAAAACTAAGTATCTTTCATTTAGAATCAACAAACATTTTTAGAAATATATGAAGTAGCTACAACATAAAAGCCAGGATCAGTGAAACAATTTTTGTTCAAAATTTGCTCATGTAAGAGTTAAGCATTGTATGATTGTAAATTGAAATATTTGGTGAAATGGAATTTCCACCAAAGTTTAATAACCAAATTCAAGTGAATACAAACTGAAGTGTTATGTACTTTCTGTAGTTCCTATAATGGCTGATTCAATAACCCTCAATGGAGTCTTATATTTTAAGTTAGATAATTTGACAGGTACCATACCTTGAAATACTACTCTAGTAAAAGCATTTTTAAAAAGACATGACAAAGTGTTAGAAAAATTTCTTCCTATGCTTGGCATGGGGAAACATTTCTAATCGGCATTTATCAAGCCTTATGTTTTGTGCGGCTTCC
Organism: Psilopsiagon aymara; assembly: GCA_024733675.1. NCBI lineage: Eukaryota > Metazoa > Chordata > Aves > Psittaciformes > Psittacidae > Psilopsiagon > Psilopsiagon aymara. The sequence continues at coordinate 17,423 of JANRGW010053856.1, read as the reverse complement.
AATACTCTCAAAACAACAAGTAAAAATTAGTCACTGCAAGAGTAAATCAGTCAAACCAGCCACATATGAACTTCAAAGAGCAACTTGCACAGAGTGCCCTAACACTGCTCTCACCACAGAACTTTAAAAAGTTGAGATAACGGCAATTTTTGGCCCAGCATTCAAAATCCCAGCTGCACTATTTTGGAAAAAAATAATGAAGTCTCCATAAAGATTTGAACATTTTAAATGCTAAGAAAGTGTTCTCAATGGAAACTGAGAAGCCTCATGTCACTGCTCTACTGAACTACAAAACTGTTCTTAGTATTGGATCTTAAATATACAGCTGAAAGCTTTTCATCTTTCTTCTCAGATCAGGTAATTACAAGCCTTCTTTGGAAATTAACCTTCCATGCAATCCAAAGCCCTCTATCTAGCTCCTGAGCATAATTTCATTTTTTAAACCACCTTTTGATTCTTAAATGTGGCTTACATTTGCATCTCTAGAAATATTTGGTTTATTGTCTATTTTTCTAGCATTTCATTTCCCTCCGTTAACAGGGGTATAAGCAGGTTGCTGACTGTTGATAGGCAGCGAAAGGAGAGAAGTACTCTCTCCACATTTCATTCAGATAATAGAAATCTGCAAGCTGTTCAGTGTGACAGATGAGCTGTGAGCTAAAGCAACTTGCTCCGCTTGTCAGCCTCCAAGAGTCTACAGCAGCAAAACACAACTGTGATGACACCACAGTCGCAGAACTGGGTCAAATATACGGTCACTTTAAAACAGAATGTCAACCCTTCTTTCTACTAGAGGAAATGGATTCAGTGACACTAAAAGCTGTTAGGTACCATTAGCTTTATATCAAGGTTTAAAATGAAACTGTTACTTTGACAGTACTGGAAGGACCCTCTTGCGAGCCCTACATTGCCATTAAAGTTCACAGGAATCACGAACTGCCAAATAACATCCCTGTTGCCCACAGAACTCTTCGGTGTTGCACCAGGGGATCTGTGCCTTTGGAGTAATATTTCCACTGTGACCTTCATGGATTAAATGGATTAAAAACCTAACAGAATTTTAAAGAAAAAAAATCATACAGATTTTTTTGACTGCAGAAATAAAAATTAAAAGGTACCCTGACTTATGCCTAAACATGTTACTTGGTTTAAATCATCATCTCACACAGAAATTATTTTAGTGGCATAGAATTACTATTTGAGTGATTCAGTTCTTCAAGAGAACTGAAAAGTAATACTTAATCTACTGCAATTATTTCCTTAAATATTGGAAAATTCCCTTGCACTACACAGCGATGATGAAACACTCCACACAATACAACTAACATGCGCAGTTCAATTTAAGTAACTGTGATACACAGATCATGCTACAGGGTGGATCCAGATAACACCTGGAAAAGCAGGTATTAGGATGAAGCCAGTTCTGATCTTACTCTGACATTCAATCATAAGAATCTGTATTCATAACATATGAAGTTATTTTCTTCAGCAGAATTGCACTTTGCATGTTTCAGCACAGGTAACTTCTGTCCAAAAGCACCAAAACTGTAGAAGGAAGCAGCAGAAGCCTGAGACATCCAGAAGTAATTTCCTTCTCAATATTTACCAATTTGTGCTGACAGAGTCCAGCTCAAACCATGGGCACTGGCCACGTTCTAACCCCTAGCCCATTAGATTCCACAATTGAATTTATAGTTATTTCAATATACTGGATTCAAAACACTGCATATTTGAGGTTTTGATGCATATAATTTCTGGTTTGTTTGCATTATGTAATAGCCTTTCTGGTTCAACATAAAGATTTGCAAGAAAAAAATATTTCCAAAAGAACTTCCCATGAAGCTGTTCAGATTTGTATTTTTGCGCAGTTACACTTACATAATTCTTAAAAATAATTGTTGTTTACATGCTTTGATTTCTGTTTGTCTTTGATCTCATTTATTAATATTCATTAGTCTTCTGATGTTGGAATAATGAGAATCTTACACATTTATGGGTAGCTATTTAAATAATGTTATCAGATTTTTTCCTCATTTAAGTTCATCTATACTAACAATGCTTTATGCTTTGTATTCTCTAGCTGTTTCCTCAAACTTCCTGAAGACATAGGCTACATAATCCAAAACAAAGCGGAACTCGACAAATGTGTAACTTAATTCAATTATGGGCACAGAACCTTAAAATGGAAAACAGCATAAACACATAATATATACGGACAAAATGAATAATGCTCATACTCAGCATCATTTACTTAATGGTTTACATATATTATTTATGTTTATGATGGAGCATCTCTGAAGCAATAAAACCACAGCCACAACACTGCAGCTTCACAAATTTGTAAGCACAAAAGCACCACTGTTGTTGTCAGAAGACACCACCAGCCACTGATATTCTACCTCTCAGGTGCACACACAACAGCATGTATGAACACCTTGTCACTTGCCTTCTTTACATGTAAGAAAGCATTAGTTTTCTTGCTTAGCTTCCATTGTTTGCAGTACACATCCACAAGAAGTTGACAGTAAAAGTATACTAGTATATGCCACAAAACATACCTGCAGCACATCCACTGCATCAGTCAGAAGCACCAAGGGGAACCAAGGTAGGCTTCCAAGCTGAGCCAACCCATCAGAACATGCTAACAGTTTCAGGATAAGCATCTACTGTTCACTAAGGCTTCTTCTACACTAAAGACTTTTGCCATTTCCCAATTCAAAACACTGATTAACACTAGAAGTAACTTAGGCAACGCAATCCTATCTTACCACACAAAGGTAATTAAACTATGCAGTAACTTTATGAGAAATACTGCTACGTCAGAAGTAAGTACCTATGAAGTCAGCTCCAGTAACTCTCAGTTCTACAAGCAACACCAAGAGGTCTTCTGCTGATTAGCATTTTGGTTAAAGAAGTTTACAAACTTCAACGCTGATCAAGTCAATGCCACAAGCTCTCATGTGCTTCTCTGGCATCTGAGTTGAACCTCAATTGCTCTTACTAAACCAGGTGACTTCTGTGTCTATTATAACTCTCACATTCTGGGCTTTCACTGGTATTTCCAACTTAAAGATCAAATAATTCTTTTTACTATTGGGATTAATTAACACCAATTTGAAACCATCCATTAGAGCATTCCATCTAGGAATCAACTCTCATACTACAAGAGAAACATCCATTACAAGCTTCCTAATGACACTACAATAAATGTGCAAAAGCAGGAAAGTACATCATTGCAAGGTGCCCACTACAGCAACCAGAGAACAGAACATTTGCCTACACACCCATACACCAAATTGCTATACATAGAGAAAGTTGTTGCTCTCACCTCAGTATTAAATAGCAAAAAAGGCCAAAGAAGACTTAATTCAAGGACCCCCAACACATCTCACAGGATGTTTAGTAACTAATAGCACTAGAACCCACCAAAACCAAACATTTCAATAGAGGTTTTTATGTATAGCAAAGCTTACAAGATCTTGACTGGTATCTGTAAAGCTACAGATATGAATATGAATTAAGTCCTACATTACAATTCTGAGAACAATAAGGAAGCAATTTTAGAAGCTTTAAGTAGTATCCAAAGTATTAGTACAAGCCAGATGCTGTGGATAATCATCCATTTCTAATTCTGATTATGTGCAACATCAGGACTTATATATTACTCTCACAAGTTAAGTATTATTAATCTTCCTCTGAAGATCAATATTTCCTCTCTCTGCCTTTTCTCCCTTACAATTCCTCTCTGCACCTGAATTAATTTAAGTCTACATTTAGATACTGATACTGAGTATTTAATTCTGATACTTAAACTCACTGCTTGGAGATGCACCATTAGAACATACATCACAAGGAGAAATTATCCCAGCTATATAAAAAAAATAAAAGTCTTTTATAAAGAAGGCACCCAGAATTCACATGACACGAAAAGTATTAGTGTCACTTTACTAGAAGGGACTTTTCCTCCTGATAGCTAGGAAAGTGAACAACAGGATAAAACTGTAATGGGAATTGTTCTAAGTAAACCAAATATGCTCAACTGTTTCATGTACCTTGTGGTATAGCACAACTGCATTTTAAGGCATACTTCAAACATCCTAAACATCACAAGTTTTTATGTTTCAGCTGCAGTGCTAGGAAGGCTGCATCTCACAACAGGTATAAAACACTAGAGCTATTTAATGGACTAGGATTCAAACAACAAGGAAAAGCCAACACAGAAATATCTCACTGAAAACACTTAGGTAAAGTGAAATGACAATGCCTGCTACTAACAATAATGAATCAGTGGAGGGAAGTTTACAAATTATACTAATTAGTAAGAAGCAGGCAAGAAAAATAAGGGACTCAAAGCAGTAGCAGTATCTTGGCAAAACTCCCACAAGAAGCCACACGAACAATCCAGTCCTCACCACACTTGTCTTTCAAAGCCATAAACCCAGCTATCAGCTACTCATCACATAAAATTAAGAGTCAACCAACACAGCCAAATACCCAATTTACTAAAATAATTGTTTCAACTAAGACAAAACCTACATGACCAATCTGTTACTAATATCCAAGTTTGGTTACATCCAGACAAACTGAAGCAACCCCAGACTAAACATACACTAGATTAATCTTCGGCAAGGAAGACTGGTACTCTACAGACATCTGTTACTACTGAAACAGCCTCAATTTCCTAGGTGAGATTTACATCCTTCTACCCATGAAAAGAGATTCAACAATTTTGTAGCCTTTCACATAACTGCAAAATATGTCCAGACTTTCCAAAAAATGTGCACTAAACCAGTTTTGTTATGTTCGGTCAATAAGCATGTTCTGCCTCATTCAGATTTCAACTCCTGAAGTCAGAGAAGAGTATCAGAAGAGTTTTATCAGAAAGATCTCATTTGGTTTAACAGCTCAAGACCTCCCAAGTGAATGGAAGCTTTGAGAAAGGTACTCAGGTTTAAGTGAAATATCACCTGTTCTAAAAAAAAAAAAAAAAAAAAACAAACAAAACTCTTTATTATTATGAGTTCTTTAAATATGTCAACAAAAATATTGCTTACTACAATGTCAGGGGAACTTATGCAACAGCCCTTTTCAGGCGCAAAAAGACACCTTACAGATGCAGTCTCTTTCGTATTTAACAGCAGCCCACTTCCTTACTCGTTGTCATTGGTTCTGTGACTGAAAACTGCAATTAGTTATGCTTCACTGACATACAAATCCTTCTGTGGCTCAATGTTCAACCTGAACATTAAAAGGACTTAAAAATTCCAAGGGATTACACCACCACTCCTATTTTATAAAACCATTTGTGGCAAAAGTCAGCCAAATGCTGTGAATCATTTAAATACATTATTCTAGCTAGGAAAATGTTAGTCTGTCACATAAATTAAGTCAAGAAACCAAAGCCAAGGCTACTGCTTAATTTGTGCAAACAGTACTTACTTTTTAAAATCAAAAAAAAAAAAAAAATGCATTACTAATACCGTTTTATTTTCAAATGGACCTCATATAGTTATAAATGAGCTTCACAAGAGAAATAAAACTGACAGGAAATAAATAACAAAGGAAACCAATTTTTATTAGTTCAAATGAAACTAACAGGGGCTACCAGCAGGAAAAATCCAGCTTCTTCAAATTCCAAAATGAATCTCCTCTCCTGACCTTTATAGAGCTCAAGTTGCATACATACAGAATAAACAAAATAATTTGAAAGCAAATTCACTGAGTGCACCTGACCTTTGAAGCAGCACAGATGATTTTAATCAGATTTGCACAATGCTGGTCTGTCGCAGTTTCCATGTAGGAACACACAAAGATGACAGAAGTGCTTAAGGAAGAAAAAACATCAACATTTTATCAAAATAAAAGCATCTTCAATTTTTTTTTTTCTAAATAGCCAATAGCCCTGCAAGTCTCACACTCAGGAAAGACTGCTGTGAAATTCTATTCCCACAGGATCCAGCTAAACCTGCACAATTTAGCAGTACAGAGAAAAGCCCTTTCTGTCAGTTGCAGAAGTTTCTGACAGTCAAGCAGAGCTGACACCTAAAAATGTTAAGTTACACAAACATTTTAAAAATTGGGCTTTGCAGGAGTGGCCAGTAGTTGCCTCCTCGATCACCACTCATATAGTCAGCCTCTCAGTTATGCTGCCTTGTATTTTCAGACATAATGAGCAAAATAAGATCAAGACTTCAGGCTTAACTAACACGACAGGCAGTGCTGACTAGTGACAATCTCTAGTTACAAGGAATAGAAGTTACCAGAACTATACACAAATTCGCCTTAGCTGAAAACAGCTGACAATATCTTCCTTTCTAGAAGAACAGATGTTGCCAGCAAAGCTGACCATTGCTTGAATTACCTAGGAGAAAAAAAAAAACAAACAAGCTAACAAAAAACCAACAATACAAAGAAACTCCATACTTTACACAAGCTACAAACCACTTTACTGCAACATGTGCCTGAGGAAATGAGAATTAACAAGCAGAGCTAAAAGCCCTGTTTAAATTGAGAAGCTCTATCAGATTAGACCTTCCACACTGAGAGTGACAATGGGATTCTGCACAAGTAAAAATTTGCATGAGAATAAAATGCAACTACTAAAGAGTCTTCTAAACTGCTGAAGTTTGGCTGAGCAGAACAGATCCTTGTTAATTTAGTTATTTACCCTAAACTATTTGAGGGATGCAACAGGATAACACTGTTTTGTCAAGTAAAGCACTTTAACAGCACTAGGTCAAATCACTTCTAGCCTAGTTTGTTTTAAAGCTTAATTTCCTGGCATTTACAGGGGGATGTTCAGTTTAACAAACCACTCGGAATAGCCAGAAAGGAATTATGAAGTACATAGTCTTATCCTCATAAATTTGTAACTATACACAACTCACAAATCAATTTCACACATTGGCTGCTTCTCTGTAGAACAACCACTCACCTTGTACTATGTATCAGCAGCAAGGTGAGATAAATGTGTTTCTAGAGTCAGAATTTGGTCACCTTATCCACACTCAAATCATCAAAAGTAAATATCGTAACATTTGACACAGCTTCTGAGACAATAAGCAACAGAACAGAGTTTATAAATCATTTGAAAATAAGCACTGCTGACAGCTAACACATGTTAAAGTAGAATCATGAACATGACAGTTTTCCCAAACAGCAATCCACCATTTCCCTGTCACTGATTCATCATACGGATTTCATGTAGGCCAGCCAACCCTTTTACATTATGGCAACAGCCACATTCTTCTTCTGCCAGACTATTTTGGTCTTTCTCTCCTTTACTCACAGGAGATTTTATCCTAGAGTTGTCTTTTGCCACAGCCATCTGATAGCCTCATCTTTTCCTATTAAGTTAAACTTATTCAGCTTATCAGGATGGATCAGCAGAGAGCTGATCACTGTGTAGAGAGACAGGGTGACAACTGAAGCATTCTGATCTTGCAGACAGTCATACAGGGCCTAGCACTTGGAAATGAACAGTAGAGAAATTCAAACTTGATTCAGACTGGATTGCCAGACACCGAAAATCATTTAGAATGAGCTGAAAAGTTTTAAGTAAATACTGAAGTAACTTATGACTGTTATTGCATTACAAGTTATTAATACGAAAGAGAAGTTATCACTGCTGTAAGGTAAATTCCAGTTTTGTTTTGTTAGGGGTAGAAGGAAGCCTACATGTACCACTAATTACTACAGCTTCCACTTCAGAAAACTCATATGGAACACTCCTCAGTCCAGGAGAAGAGATTATAGCTTGATCACATCATTAAAGGAAAAAGAATGCCTCTATAAAAAGATGTAGAGACACAATGCTCTGTTGCACTGCACTTTCAGGAAAAGCTCATTCAGTCAAAACCTGCTCTTCATTTTTCAAGGGTTTATTGTTCTCATTTATCAAAATTTAGACTGGAGAAACCCCAGCCCTGACCTGACCATTCATTAAAGTTGCTTTTCTCTTTTTTCAACTACAGCTTTCACGATTTTTTCCCAACCTCCTTAAAAAGCAGAACTGGCAATTACATGTGTCATGGTTTTCAATGGGAAACAACAAGAACAGCACCATCTGTTAAGTTGCAAAACCCATTTTAAACCAGGGCAGAGACAAGACATCACTGGAGGCTTCACTCAACTTCACAGAAAGTTCTCCTGAACTGTCAGCAAAGTTTAAAGTAAGAAATTTCTCCTAGGAATATCAAGTATTTGTCACATGTATCTCAAGCAGAATGCTTTAAGGAAGTGTTAATTTCAATTATTTATCTTTTTAATTTAATATATATACTTGTGCTGACTGCTATATAGGCATATAGGGAAAAATTATTCAGACAGCGTATCCAAGAAAAACCGTTGATCCACTAACAGTGGAGGCCAATGAAGAACTTGTTCAACCTGTTGCTAATACACACTAATAAAATGAATTTGACCTGAACTTTAGTGTACTATTGTTTATGGCAGTACTTCTGTACACAGTAATGCAACTCAGCTGCTGATCCAGTGCAACATGGCCACATCCCATTTTCATGCTAATACTGAATAAACCCAGTTTAATGCAGTGCCTGTACGGCTCAAACTCTGCAAGCAGCATCAGCAAAGAAATTACAGCATTCAGCTTATCTCTAAAATTGTCCAAAGCATTCCACTATCATTAATGACATCCTTGTCTCTAAGTTGGAGAGACATCAATTTGATAGGTGGACCACTCAGTGGATAAAGAACTGGCTGGATGGCCTCACACAAAGAGTTGTGCTCAATGGCTCAAAGTCCAGCTGGAGGCCAGTAACAAGTGGTGTCCCTCAGGGATCAGCGTTGGGACTGGTCCTGTTCAACATCTTTGCTGGTGACATGCACAGTGGGATTGAGTGCACCCTCAGCAAGTTTGCCGATGACACCAAGCTGGCTGGTTCGGTTGATACGCTGGAGGGGAGGAATGCCATCCAGAGGGACCCTGACACGCTTGAGAGGTGGGCTGATGCCAACCTGATGAAGTTTAACCATGACAAGTGCAAGGTCCTACACCTGGGTTGGAGCAAACCCAGGCACAGCTATAGGTTGGGCAGAAAAGAGATTCAGAGCAGCCCTGCGGAGAAGGACTTGGGATGCTGGTCGATGAGAAAATGAACATGAGCTGGCTGCAGTGTGCACTCGCAGCCCAGAAAGCCAACCATATCATGGGCTGCATCCAAAGGAGTGTGACCAGCAGGTCGAGGGAGGTGATCCTGCCCCTCTACTCTGCTCTCAAGAGACCTCACTTGGAGTAT
>JANRGW010053852.1:300-14460 GCA_024733675.1 Psilopsiagon aymara | reverse complement strand
CTCTTCTCTGCCCAACCTGGAGCTGTGCCTGGGATTGCTCCGACCCAGGTGTAGGACCTTGCACTTGGCATGGTTAAGCTTCATGAGGTTGGCATCAGCCCACCTCACAAGCATGTCAAGGTCCCTCTGGATGGCATAAAAGTGAAGCCCTCTCAGCAGGGAGAGCTATTGGGTGCCAAAACCTTGCAACTTTACACTGGAATACCTTCAAGTTGTGTTTATTAAAATCTTTTTTTAACATTAATATTTACTAATATTTATTTATTATTATTTTAATTTGCTCCTGCATTTCATGAGTACACACATGGGGAGAGTCCTTCTCTGGAACACACCAATGTTATGTTGAGAACTCGATAGTCAGTGAGGAATTCTTTTAATTTGAGATTTAACTTGGCAAGCATTTTCAATATATACTTCTCTAGCAGTGAGGGGTGAGGTTATGTTGATAATTTTTTAGAAAATAACAAATATTAGTCCCAAACAAACCTTCTAAACCATTAAAAAATATGCATACACTTTAAACATTTCCTGCCACCTGGCACAGAGCAGATGCAACAGAAGAATAAAGAAAAAACTATTGCAAGAGAAAGTATTTCTCTGTAACATCTCATAAGTATGTGACATAGCTTATTGTAAAGCCCTATTTCTCTGAAAAGGAAATCAAAGTTGTTTTCTCAGCAGAATAAATAATTGTCACATTAAATATACCCTCTACCCTCTCATCATCAGCAATTGCTAGGAGCTATTAATTTGGACAAATTGGAAAGAATTCAGAGACAAGCAACAGAACCATGAAGGGACCGGAGATATTGCCTAATGAACGAATTTGGTATGGTGTTGGTCAACGACCATTTTAAATAGCTCACCAAAAGTGTATGCATGAGAAAAAAATCAGGAAAAGAATAAAATATCATTGTGAGACAAGAATTATTCTGGTGTCAGGAGACAAAACTTAGGACCACAATGTTTTAATGCCAAATGAGAGTCTTCCTGAGACAGAATATACCACATCCATTCCCTTATGCCATCTGGACAGATGCAGTTCCTGAGTGTGGTAAATTGATTTTTGAAGATAAATTTGTATTGGCAATAGGTAAGAAAATGAGTGAGTGCTCTGCTCTTCTCCATCTCCCATTTCCATGCCAGAAAAGTTCAGATACTCGCAGTGAACAAGCAGTGGTTGGGCTGAATTGTTCAGGGTATTTTCAGTATAAGAATTTGCATGGTGCCATGTTGGACCCAGCAAGAACTGACAACGACAACAGAAGGATAGGCATGAGCAGATGGAAGGGGAAGAGCAGAAGGAAAAGGTCAATTAACTTTGAAAGTGTGAGGGAGGTTCTCCTGGACAGGTAATGCACCTCCCTGACTGTGTCTGGGCAATATATTGAGGGGCTGAGATAGTTTCCTGGGGCCTGAGTTGCATTGGATGCAAGTAGGATCCTGACAAGGGAGCCAAAGCCAGGATCCCCATCACTGGACCTGGGTGCCTGGACTCCAGTTAAACTTTCAGAGACACAAAGATTTCTTTGGCAGAATCACATATGAAATCATCTCCAGTTCAAAGCACAGAGGACCCCATTATCCACACTAACAGTTCAGTCATGTTCACACGATCTTAACCTCTCCATATCTCACTGCCACCTGCAGTCGCCTTCCCCAAATGGTCCTGAAAGCAAACAGCCTTCACAGCATGCCCTTAAGGTCAACAGATTCAGGCATTGGAAAGAGTCAGAAATATAGTTTAAAATACCCCAACTGCACTTCGCTGTAAGAAAACTAGGAAGGATGCTGAGCAATTTTCTCTGATGCAGAAATGGCTGGATTGTAGTCCTGATCAGATGACAAACAAATGCAAATGTATGGAACTAAATAAAACACTGCCTGTGATCTTTGTGTCAACAAATTAGATAACAGTGTTGGCAACCTGGCAGGTTTCTCCTGTTTGCATTGGTAAATTGAGTTCACAGTCTCTCCAGTTGCAGCGAGATTTCTAATTTTTAGATCATTTTTCTTCTCCAGGCATCATTCTTGAAAGCTGATTGTGCATTATTCTGGGGAGCTCATCACTGTGAAGGAACCAGTAGAAAAATTTCTGTGTCCATGGAAATGGTTCTCGCAGGGGAAAATCTGGAAATAATGGGGTAATGATGTCTTTTTCTGTGGGACCTGTGATGCTGCTCTCAACCCCCGCCACGTGCCCTCTGACCCCAAAAGTGATATTTAACAATCAGGTTATTCGAAAGTTCCATTCTGATCCTTTAAACTCTGGGATTTATCTCTAATTTAAGCAGACCCAGATTGTTCTCATGTCTTTCCATTACAGAGGCCCTGTTCTTTTGCCAATGACATCAGTGAAGATGCACCAACTCCAGTGCAGCTCCTATGGGATAAGGATCAGACCCAAAGACCCACTTTAGAGGAAGACAAACCATCTTCTTGGATAGTTTGGGAATTGTTGAAGATTTGTGCGTGTAACAAATGGGGACTGCTGAATTAATGAATGGAGAAGGGGAGCCCCTGTGCAGAGCCATGCTCATGAGACTTCCACACCTCTTCCCTCCTCAATCCTCGCCTATCCTGCAGGCTGCAGAATTTTAACACTGTTTGGGTGGGACAAACCCAGTCCATACAGTGACAATCAACCTTAATTCTTTTTATCTGGTTAAGGGGTCAGAAGCACAACTAGTGTTCTCCTCTATCCCACCAGCTGCAGGGATCAACAAGGTAAGAGACAGGAGGAGACAGCAAACTGATACCTGGCTCCGAGCCTGGTGTCACTGGCAGAAATTGAGGCCTTTTGATCATGGGTCAGTCTACACAGCAGCAGGCCTGCTGACAACAGTTGGAGTACATCTGCTTCAAATGGGGAAAGAATCTTTGCACAGGAGTTAGCAGCACTCACTGACAGAGCTTTAAACCAGATTTGCAGGGAGAAAGAGCTACAGCTAGGCTCACTGCGGGAAGCACGCCACTATCTGAGGGGTGGTGTTCTAGCAAGGTCCTTTGGTCTGCCATCTGAGTGGTGATAGGGGATGGAGATCCATGTGGCAGCAAAGATCATGGAAGTGCTTGAGAACAGTTCATGGAAGGAATTAAGGCTTTTCCCCAAAAAGGGAAGCAGGATCTATAGCCCAAGTGAAGAGCATCTACACCAATACACACAATGTGGGCAACAAACAGGAGGACCTAGAAGCTATTATGCAGCAGGAAAACTATGACATAGCTGCCAGCACAGAAACGTGGTGGTATGATTCACAACTGGAGTGCTTCTGTGGATAGTGATAAACTCTTCAAAAGGAATAGGCAAGGAAGGGGAGGTGGTGGGGTAGCCCTGGGTATTAGGGAGCGTTTTCACTGTCTAGAGCTTGATGCTGGTGATGATAGATTTGAGTGTTTATGGGTAAGAAGTAGGGAGAATCCCATCAAGGCAGATATTATTTGAAATCAAGTATTTGATTTCAAAACAACAAAACCCCTCATTGTTTTTAGCCTTTAACTTTCATCACTTCCAAGTGGTGAAGAGAACTGGCCCCTAAAATCAGCAATTCACATCAGCAGCAAGCTTCACCACTGTAAGTATGCTTGAAGGTGCTTCTCTACCCTCTGCAGCAAGACTGGAAGGAGAAGAGCCATTAGGACAACGGCAGCTAAATCAATCTTCAGTTGTTGGTAATCTCAAGGGTATTAGGAAGCTGGGTGTCATGAATTTTATCATATGATTAATCATGATGATGCATGGTTTAAAGAGCAATATCCACCTCTGAGGCACAGCAGAGGGTAGGCCTTTGTTGAGCAGTAACTCTCAATTACCCCACTGCGACCTTGCAGGGATCTTTGATCATTCATGAGGAAGCCTGAGCTGACCAGTAAATAGGATCCTGTGATAAGAAACCTGTTGTTGGCCATGGATGACTGATGGAGAACTGCCAATTATTTTTTACAACAGCTTTTACAACAGCTTGCAGAAGCTTTCTGGGTGCTCACTGAGATAGCACCTACATCTCCTGGGCAAGTGATCAGTAAAGTTCACATATAGATCAATCTTCCTAGTAATTTATAGCTACATCATTTTGATGAGGTCAAGTCATAGGGTGCACATGAATTACATTCTCACCCAGAATGAGACTTGTTCACTCCTGGCAGTATCACCTGCCTGTCCTCCCCAAAATTACTTCCCTGACATCCTCCTCCAAACAACAATTCTATCAGCAGGTCCTCTTAGACAACTACCATGAAATGAATTGCTCAGTCAATGGCAGCCTCCTGCAAATACTTGTCTTCTCAGACGCTCATAAAACTTTATGATACCTTTTACCTTATGATAATCCAGTATAAACATAATTTAATGTACTAGGAGGAAAACAACCATGGCAACAAAACAACAGGCAATTGTGAAATCTCTTATATCATAATTTTGTCTTTTTTTTTAGCTCATTCTTTCTCCTTTGTTTTAATTGTGTATTATTTTGGTCATGCTGTCACTGGATTATTGCATGCTGTCAATTACACAGCTATAAAGCCAGAAAATCTTTTGCAGTTATATTCTAAGCCTCTGAGTTTTTTGTTATTTTATTTTTTTGCTTGTGGATTTGATTTACTTTTGCTTTGGGTTACTTTTATGCTGCTAAACCACTCTGTCCAAGTTTATAAGAGAAACTGTGTTCCAGGGAAATTACCACCACACAAACAATTCACCTGGGACATGCTCATTCTTTCCTTAATCTGAATTTGACTTTGTTTACACAGCAGAAGAATTTCCTGTATGCACCCCCAGGTTATTTATCAAATATATAATGTGCCTAATTGTGCCAGCAATAGCCTTGATATTTCTTCACACTCAACAACATCAAACACCGCTACAGACTCCTTTGGGTATTCCTAGGTTAGGTGGGCACTGCAAGCGTTTCCTCAGCCCCTAATAAAGCCAGCAAAGCAGCCTCATTTAGAAAGCAATGTTCTTTACTAGCCGAAAGAAGTGACCTTGCTAAGAAAGCATCTGACTCCTGAAATTGTATTACGGGGGAAGATGCAAGTACACATTCTTTACAAAGAAGATACAGAAGAAATAAAAAATACTGAAATTTTATTTCGTGAACAGAGATTTCCGGATTCTGCTCCCTGGATCAATTCAACTCTTTTCCAGGCTTGCTTAAAAGAAATCCTTGCTTCCAGGCTTTAGCCTCTACTTCTCAGTCTCATTTGACCACCAGTATGGTACCTGTCATTGAAAGGCCAAATGAGGGACAGTCCAGTCCTGAGTCAGTGAGTTTGCAATCCAGGCTGGATTTCCTGCCTTCTCCCTTTTTTTCCCTAAACACTCCAAATGCAGGTTTACCTGGGATGCCAGAATTAATCCAACAATTGTTTATTGCTATTACAGCCCTCAGAAATTAAATACATCTGATATACTAAACATGGCTGCAGTTTATAAAGAGCTCACAAACAGGGATTAGAGATCACACTGCTTTGTAATTTGTCTTACTACCACAGCCTATTTCTCACACCTTGTCAGCAAACTACTCAAAGAAACTATTATGTAAATGCACGCTGCGGTAACATTTACCCACTTTTCATATGCGAAGGCAATAAATGCTTCCTGCAGTTTGTCAGTGCTGGGTGCACTGTACACTCTCATTTCTCTCTGGATGGCCGCAGCGGACAGAGGTGTCACTGTGCTCTTCCTCCACTGCCTTCAGTCTCACAGTCCCTCAGCTCCCCTGTGAGCCTGGTACAAGGAACTTGCAGTGTAGGTTGAGTAATGGTGTCAGATCACAGCAAAACCCAATATTCACTTCTTAAATTAAATTTAGCAGCATTACTGATTTGAACGACAAAACCAGTCTGAGCCGTAGCTGTGGATGTGTAATATCAGCAGCTGCACAAATACGGAACAAAATAAGCAGATAATTCATAATCTAGCTAAACAAAGATTTCACAGTATTTGTTTTAAGAAATGCAAACACACAGGAATATATTTAAGCAAAGAGATTCTGCCAAGACATTGTGTGAAAAAATTGGCAGGGCTAGTGCATAGGCTGCTCCAGACTTAAGAAAGACATTTGGGGGATGAAAGATTCCAGTGGGATACTGACAATAACCAAATGGATGGGTTTGTCCCATTAAGAGTGAAAATGTTTTTGGAAAAGTAAACTGATGTATCTGAGAGAAGGAGACGCTATTTCAGACGATCATGTATTTTACAGAGGGCTCACGCCCTTGTGAGCGTGGCACTGGATCCCTGCACAAAATGTGTGTGCAAAAGTTTGAGAAGGATGGGTTTTTTTGCATAATTTATGCTAAGTGTACAAACACATGGGAATTGCTCAGTTTCTCCCCTTACATACAATGGAGTAATCTACATTCTAAATAAGATTAAGGCAGCGCTACAAATTCCACTAATCCTCTTGCCAGAGGTGCGCAGCTGGATGGGGGGTTCCTGGGACCAGGCCGCCCTCTATGGCATGCAGGGTACAGCCAGCACTGCAGGCAGCAGCCCCAGCAGCTCCACACTGGCAGCTCTGCAGTACGGCATTTAAGTACTGGGGCATCTCAACAGCCCTCCCCAGAGACATTCTAGGGGCTGCAAGCCCTGCCTCAGAAGTGCATTTGTTCTGCTGCTGTAGAAAAGAGAGATGGTCCCATGTCTTCTGAAACTGACCATGGGCAAGGGATCACTGCAGTGGGATGCTGGTAGTGCAACCGCAGAGTGATGGACAGGGCACAGGCAGAGATAGGAGTTACAGGGCCTGGCACCCAGCATCTGCTCTCCATAAGCACTCCCTGATAATGTGCATGTATTAACCCTAGCTACATGACTGTGCAGAAAAAAGTAGCAATGTATACAGAAGTATACTGGAATACAGAAAGCCTTTGTGATTTTTATGTGGGAAAGCTCTACCCAGGTAAACCTTTCATTGCCAAAAATGGAAGGAAGATTAGGACAGGACTGGAGAGACATATCTTTTATCCCTACCCTTTTCTCAGGCAAGATACCACTGAGAAATGGTGGAGTAAATCTACTGCAGAGATTTTGGACAAGCTGCTGTCCTTTCCTAGGCTGTGTGAGAGCAGGAACAGATCTACAGCTGTAACAAGGCACTTCCCACGTAAAACAGAGGGGATGATGCCCTTTGCCTGCTTCACAGAGGCTCTGTGATATTAAGTCTAAATGATGTACAACAAACAGTTAGATTCCCTGCCAGAATTAGCTGCATAAATTAAGATTATCAGATCATGCTGCCAACAACAGATCCTGGCTGGAAACCAGGCTATGAGATCTGCTGGACGCTGTCCACTTGGGACCTGAGCTGACATAGCACAGTGCACACTGGCATCAATTAATAGCCAGGAAGGTACACAGTATTTTCTCTAGGATCATAATGGCTCTGTCTAGTTATATCCTATCTGGCTTTAACTGATCCAATGCCATTTGAATTTAAATGATTGTTCTTGCTAATCTGTCCTTAAAAGGCAGAGAAGTTTAGTCTTTCATAGACTGGCAATCCACAATGAGCCATTTCCACTCAGCTCAGGCACATGAAATCACATGGAGAATATCAAATCACTTACAGATCAGCTACTGCTTTAGGATTCCCTGTGGTGTTCAGGTGCAAGAGGCAAAATAAACAACAAAGCAACAGGCTTCATTTTGAGTTTCTCATGCCTCTTTTGGCTTTCCTAATCTCCATGACCCTATTTCCAAATAGATGCTTTCCACAGGCTTGTACAATGGTGCAGTCCCACTGTAACATATCTTTTCTGATGACCCATACAAGTGAGAAGAGTAGAAGGGTTACTAGAAAATAAAGGCTGACATTTATTCCTCTGGGGGTAATTCAGGCACACTAAGAACTAAATAAGAAAGTTTTCTTCCAAGGGAAGCAACATGTATGGTATAAACCCAAGATGCAGACACTGTTTTAAATATAAATGTATATGGAACAAGTACATCAAAATGGCTCTTAACTGGGAGACAAGCTATATGAAATAAAAGACTCATCTGCTTCCATGTCTCCTGTTTAAAATCATCTAAAATGAGAATACTAATTTGATTTACTTACTTTTCTACTAAGAGGCAGACTGTGTTTCAGTTCATCAGGCTGAGCATGATCAGTTACTGGTAGGTCTCTCTAGGTGGACTTTTCAGTAACCATTGCTTGGATGCAAGTTAATGGGGATATTACGTGTTGCCCCAATGGCAGATCTAGTCTTCCATTGCTCTATTTGTCCTATAACGTGTTTTGGGATATACATTTGAACCTAAACAAAGCTGTTCCCCTAAGGCTTATTACTGAAATGCTGCAGGACACAGTGGTGAGGTGCTAGCGTGCAGGGTGGTTCCTACATGCAACGTGGCAAGAGCAAAGACATTGGCATGTACCTAAAGCACAAAACCCTGCTCTACCACAAAACCCAGAGCCAAGCTCCAGGGGAGGCTCCTGCACCAGGACAGAGCCCCCTTCTTCACTCCAGGAACGTTTAGTCTCAACTTCCAACAAGGTGAGGCAGCAAATCCGTCACTCTGCTGTCAGGTTGTTCCCATGGCTAATTACTTTCTTTGTTTTATCAGCGCTGTTTTCAGGCCACAAGTTAAAAGCACACTGCTGCACCAACTACTAAGAAGGAGAAAAATGACTGCTACTGCTGAACCCATGACATTAATGATCTTTAACTAGAAGCTAAACTTGTCATCATACAATTATATAACCAGATTATTTTTTCTTATACTGAATCTATAGCTTGCACAAAAGCCCCTTTCTTCAAGGAGGTCCAGAGGATTAGTGAGAGGCAGGTTATGTACTAAATACTTGATAACCTGCACAGACACGACATCCATCCTTCAGGTGAACATAAATATCCCATTTCACAGATGGGCTGGGAAAGGGAAGGAAAGCCTCCTGAGCCAACCCAATGCACCAGGCCTCCAGGACACATCCCTCCTCCATCACTCTCCTCCAGTTTCTACAGCTAGAGAGCTCAGCCTTACCTACGCACAGCTATAACTGCCTGGCACCATGCACCCACTGCAGCACAGCAGCCCTCCACTCAGCACACCCACAGTGTTTGCCCCAGAAGGGTGCTGTGCACATCCTGGAGCCACCATCACATCCCCAGCCTTCCCTGGAGGAACATCATACTGCTTTAGCCCTGTGTATTTGATTTCCAACCTTCCCCAACACTCAGGCAGGAAAGATGTATCTTTGGGTATGTCAATAACAGTGCTAGCAGAGAAGGTCCTAATGAAACCCTGAGGTTTCCTTGGCCCTGCACAATGCAATGGCACAGAGCAGCCCTTGCCTGAGAACAATGATCTGGGTTAACAGGGTGGGTAAAACACAAGGAGCATAAGCCAGAGGCAGAATAACACATTTCAGTTGCAAATGTGAGGGTTCATGGTATTACCCAGAGCAGTCACAACTCTCGCCTTCATGGAAGACTTTTCAGCCTCTCAGCTTTTCTTCTGAAATGCAATTAATTGTTCCAATTATACTAGTGACCTGTGTTAACACTGATGTGCATGAAAGGGAGTATTTAGACAGCAATGTGTATTTCCCAAAGCTGGAGCACAGTACTGGACAAAAGGCATCCTGAAGGGATGCTGCTTCAGCCCCAGAAAGGACCCCTATATCTCTGCCTCAGGCTTGTTTTAATGGGATGCTCTATCCTGTCAACCAGACAAGCACAACAAAAGTCTCAGAACCAGCAGTGCCCTGGGAACATACAGATAACAGCAAGCAGAGCACTTGGCTCAAGCGATGCTCACAATCAGGTCTGTCTTTCAAAAGAATACAACAAATTGTAATTCTGAGGCATCGTTTTGAATTTGTGACCTTGTGTGAATTTAAGCACTTAGAAAGCATCATATTGTTTTACGTCTTGTCACATTAGGCTGCCGCTGAACACAGTGAGATTCAATGTTACATGGAACAAGCTGGGATCAGAAGTAATGCAAAAGATTTTGCAGGTAAAATATCCACAGATAAGTTTCAACAAGGCTTTCATCAGGGATGACATGCAAATTCTCCCTACTGCTTAACTGCCCACCAACTTGACAGGATCTAATGGTTCCATTTAGGCAAGAAAGAGTGAAAAAGTATCTCATGAGGGAGGTGGAGTGCAGCCAGTGGCTTTTATTGACTGCTCCTTGGTACTTGGATGAGCAGATTAATGAGGAGGACCCTGTGAAGAGCAGCTTTCAGCCCCTGCTTCTCCTGTGAAAATTAGAGGCATACCATCATGATAGCAACACCACAGTGGAGGGTATTGAATAGGAACTACAAATTCAGTAAAACAGAGTTAATTTAAGAATTACTAAGGCCCAGAGGGATCTCTGCTTACAGACAAACTAATCCTGTACGTAAAACAGGCTAGATGATTTCCTCTGGGATTCCTGCACATAGCCCTGATCCTTGAGGCTGTATTTCCTCACGCTAGTACTTCACTGTTCTCCAAGGGGCCAGCTGGGTCATGCTGCGCATAGTGGCCCCAGGGATGAAGCAGAGCTTGCTCAGCACCCTGTGCTGAATGGGGAGTCCTGGTGCTTTCCTGCCTGGGGTGCCCATCCCACCACTGCTCTGTAGAGCAGGAGTTAACTCCTCTGAGTGAAAATGCACAGACTGTGGTGGCTATAGGTCTTTCCCTATGGGAACTCCCCTCTTCTTCCATACTGCACTCTGTACCACACCATGGGGAGCTGCAAATTAGTGATCACAACTTCAGACATACACACTGGGCTTTCTCTCAGTGTAGATGAATTCTCACCCAGCAGGGAAGTGGCAAATCAAGAGCACTGCTCGTCAGAAGTGGAAGTCCCCAGCAAGGCTCTACCCATCCATCAGGAGCAGATGCCTTGCAGAGAGCTGGGGCTGCTCTACAGCTGCAGTGGGGTACACAGCTCAGAAGCCTCATATCTCCACTTGTGTGGAGTACCTGTGTGCATATATATATATAAAAATATACATATATGTATAAAAGAAACTGCTGGTGACAAACAAGCTACTTCATGCTGCCTTTATGGAGGGCCCAGAGCAGCATGCTGCTGCTGGACTGTGCTGAAGGCAAGAGATGACTTCCTCAGAAGGATACTGCCTACGCAGCAGCTCAAGCAAAATTCATATGAAAACACTTCTAAAAACTGAAATGCCAGGGGCGGGGGGAGGGAACACAAAGCTCTGCAATTTCCTTTTGATTGGTTACTAGATATACTAGAGGTCAGCACAGTCTGCTACTATAACTGCGTGGCAGCAGTGCAGATGAAGACGTTACACAGGCTGATTCAGAAAGCAGATGCCCTTGAGTGACAGAAACACAGAAAAAGCACTTATTGAAAGACAAACAAAAACACAGGAGAATAAAGTAATCTGTTTTCCTCATGGATTAGCCAGTCAGGAGTTTCTAGCAGAGTTCAACCAAACTTTGGTGATTATGTAATTTTCAATCTTCATTACTGTAACCATGGAATTAGCCAACAGCCTGCTATGAAAATCTAATTTACAGTGAGGAAAAAGAAGACATTTTTCCTGCACACAGGAAGGGTATGAAAAAAAAATACATCTTTCCATCAAAACAGTGCAAAATGTGCTTTTTTTTTTTCAATCCTAAAACTCGTCTAATGTGTGCACAGTAAAACAACACAAGCTGATCGCGTTATGTACCAGTTGTTGCTATGGAGTACTGCTGACATGATCAATTAGATAGCCACTGGGCCAGAAAAAGCAGTGAAAATAAATATGATTTTCTGGCCATTCCAGCATTTTATACTAAGGAGGCATGGATGAAATACCAAACAGCCTTTGAAGAAAAGAACAGGACCCGTGGCTGCTCCCTGCTCAGGTGAGTGACCTGAGCACCAGCCAGAGCTTTTCCTGCCTTGCTGAATAACTCCCAATTGCTCTGAGAGGAGCAGGGCTAAAGCAAGGACTCTATTTCCACAGCAAACACTGGTTCCATCTACACCTGCAGCCTGGGTTTTTCCGGCTCTGTGCTGCCTTGTATGTGGTTACACACGTACAAAGCACCGGTTTTAGGCACCTGGATGTCCTGCAGTGTGGACCACGACAGCAACCCAGGTCCGCTGCTGAGACCCAGCATGGTCCAGAGCTCAGGGTGTTCAGGGCAGATCCTCATTAGGTATATCTGCCTTTGCTCTGTTTCAGCATTAGGACCCCATATGCAGCCTCCACCTGCAGAAAATTGCTCCCAGTCCCGCACCAGTTTCTGCTTCTGTTCCTGAATGCGGCCATCCATTATTTCAATACTGAGAAATGATCAAAAATACACAAAAGCCAGGGAAAGACTTGTACTTTCACTTAACCACACATTCATGATGTCTCTCATTAATAATCGACAGGAATATATGGGTACCTGCTCACACGGAGGCTATCAAAGTGCAGGCTCCCAGTACAGACATGCATGTGCATATATAAATAGATGTGCACATACGTGTATATACAGGGATTTAGTGACCCATATTCATTATAGAAAGATTTTTTGTAATAACAATGTGGAGATTACCTTCCTCCATATCTGGCAGAGGAAGAAATGCTTTTTAGTGTGGGACAAATAATCCTCTGTAAACTGTCATCTGCATTTAACTGATAACTTTATGAACTTGAGAAAAAGATTGCTCTTGCTATGCTGAATTTGCATAGCATGAGACTGCTCCTCTGGATAACATACAAAATCCCAGCTCATTTAATTCCTTCAGTATCTGTGTCACAGTTTTAGAATACAATATCTGTAAATGTAAATTGAAAAAAACCCGAACAACAAAACTAACAGGTAATTGATTTCAGGAAACTACAAGCAGATTGTTGCCTTCACGGACTTCACCGAATCATTAAGCTCAAAGTGCTGTTTGTCCAGGTTTAACAACTGCAAGAAGTTTTGCTAATATTCACAGAGTTTTAGCACAAGAGCTAGAGTTACAACACTAAACCCAAGATTTCATAGAATCATACGAACAGGAAAGGGACTTAAAGCTCATCCAGTTCCAGCTCCCTGCCACGTGCAGAGACATCTTTCACTAGAGCGGGTTGCTCCAAGCCCCGTGCAACCTGGCCTTGAGCATTACCAGAAACTGTGGGCAGCCACACGTTCTCTAGCCAATATGTGCCAGCGCCTCAGCACCCTCATAGTCAAGAATTTCTTCTTTATATCTAATCTAAATCTCCTTTCTATCAATTTAACAGAAGATGTCCAGAAAGGCAGATGCCTTTAGCATGGGTCGGCTGTGAAGCATGCATCTGCAGGCAGTGCCAGGCCCCTCTGCAGCACTTTAAAGAGTGAGGACAGTCAGAAGCACATAGACCTTATGGAATCTGTAGGACAGATTTTGGGCGGCACAATCTAGACCCCAAAGAATGCATTGCCCAGGAGGAGGCACAAGCTAACATTTACACGTTTTTCCCTAAGTAACTTATTCACTACTGTAAGCTTTATAAATGTGACCGTGTCCATTATTCTATGTACATGCAAACCACCAGTGAAGCATACACAAGAGGACAAGCCTAAACAATCCTCTGTTACTAGACATATTTCCTGACATTTCTAGCCCTTCCAGTTTCACTCCTGGCCTGTATCTGCAAATATGGAGGGAAACAAAAATGAAAAATGATGAGAAGGAAGTGAGCCACCTGCTTTCAATCTGGGGGGGGCTGCTATTTATTTTGAACAGAAGCCTACAGGGTATCGAACTTCTAATTGCTCCAGTTGGTTCAGTTTGTACCTGTGGCCATCTGGGTATTTGTGGGTTAGCAATTAAAAATGGTAAGTGAAACAGCTGAGAATAACGCTGTTCAGCTTGCTGAGGTTCTTTTTACTTAAGGCTAAGAAGAGGCATATGACAGATCTTCAGAGCAAATCAAACAGTGCTGTGAAGGGACAGGCATTCTTGCTGAGCATGGGAATACCAGTGTAGAGCGCAGGCTTTTCCTAAAGGCGTATCAAAAACTTGAGATAAGTTTCCTGCACCCACAGGTAAGAAACTGCAGAGGAACAAGCAATGTATGAAGGCACATATGGACAGATATTCTGAAGAAACAAGCAATTCTGAAGTACTGGTCAGTGGCAATATTTGCATGTTTGCTTTTAAGATTTAATTTGGCAATTGTGTTTTCCTTAGTGAATGCAACAGCAGCAATCTAACTGATGGAGAGC
>JANRGW010053851.1:7098-34618 GCA_024733675.1 Psilopsiagon aymara | reverse complement strand
GTGGTTTGTGTTATACCTTAGTTACTAAACTGTTCTTATCTCAACCTGTGGGAGTTGCATTCTTTCAATTCTCCTTCTCATTCCTCCGAAAGCGGGGGGAAGAAAGAGGGGGGAGTGAGTGAGCAAACTGCATGGCTGAGAGACTTAAACCACGAGAAGAGGGGAAAACAAAATTCCTCCAAGTCATTATTAATGAAACAGCTTTTGGCTTGCTTGTGTCATTTTGCCTTTGCAGTCAGTCACTTTCTGTAAAGAGCTGTGCAGTGAACATACTGGTACTAAAATGTATTTCAAAGGATATGTTGATGTTTATAGCAGGTGCTCATTGCATTGTACTCATGTGGAAAAGGTCTTAGGCAAGAATGGTACTGTTTGATTGCATATATTTGCATTCTCAGGATTAAGGACAGGATTCCTTTGGTTTTATTGTGTTAGGATTCAACTTTTGTGCATCTGAAAAAGTAATACTTTGTTCCTGTGTTCCAGCTTGCTATCCTTGGTGAAAAGTATTGTTACCCAAAGAGGATTAAAGATGTATTTACATTTTCAGGCAGTCACACAAATATTGTCCCTAAGTAGTGTAGCTAATGGCTTGTGTACAGAGAACAGGCTGCTCTTTTAGGGGCTGGATGTAAATGCTTGGTATGAGAAATGATGGTGTCTTTTGCATTAAATAATTTGCCATCAAGGTTTACCTGTTATTGTGATTCTGAGAGCTAGCAAAGCTCAGTCTTGCCATAGCCTGTGGATAATGATTAGCTTTCTTGGTACATCATATCTTCAGTATGATCACATCTTTATCTCCAGTTCTGACAAAACGTTTTGCATTTTCATGGTTGGAGACTCTGTAAAGTAAAAAATGCAGGTATAATAATTTGTAGGTTGCCAAACTAAAAAATTAATTCATTCCATTTCAGTAATGGGCTTGAAAAGATGTTAAAAGGGGAGAAACACATTTTTCTGTATTTGTTGTGTAGAGTTAGTTGTGTATACTTCTTATTTTTTTCAGGTGTGGAAGGCAAATTTTCTTTGTGTTTCATATGTGTTTGGAAGTGATCAGAGGGCAGGTTAGGAGCTCAGGCGGAAGAAGGTGCAAAGTGCCCTTAAGGCCTGTGACAGAAAAAGATCTAGATTGCCTAAAGGAACTCTGCTGTGTAAACTGAGCTGGCCAAGCTTGAGAGCAATTTCAATCTCACATTCACTTGAAAAACAGAATTTTGAGCATATAAGACACGCGCAAGGCATGAAGCATGGTTAATTGAATCTATGTTTATTCATGGTTGTAGTTATCCCAAACAGTTCTCCTTGTGCTCATTCAATCTTAGGATTTTGAAAATGTAGGGCCCTACTTACACTTAAGCTCCTCAGTGTAATTATTTTGACAACAGTAAAAAAAAAGGTGGTTTGCATGTGGTATTTATGGTGATACACCTGCAAAACAGAGTTAGTGTGTAGTTGTAGATGCACAAAGAATTGTATGCAGAATTAAAAGCTTAATTTTGATGATGCTGGTTTTACATGCCTGGTTAAAATCTTAAATACAAGAGTTCATTCAATCTGTACCCAGACTTTTTTTTTCCCTAATCAGCATTTAACAGTGAAGGAGTAGAAGTGCAGTCTGTCTGTTCTTGATCTTATTATCCAGGGATCCCATCCTCACTAAGCTCTCTGAGATCCGGGCATTGATGTGAGGCGTTGTAGTTCCATTAATTTACAGCCAGGGAGTCTGCATTGTTTTTATCCTCCTGAGAATGTGTTTTCTACTTCCTTTGCCCTCAGTCATACGTATGGCAGGATCAAATTACTGTGGTGAGTAGATATGTGGGGGTACACAGAGAGAAGTCATAAAACTCAAATTATGCTTGAAATCTCTCTTAAAAATTAAACCAAAGACTGGATTTTAAATGTTTGCACATTTTAGAATCTGGGTGCTGTTTGCAGTGTCTGGACATGGCTCATATGGAGGTCTGAACATCTGTGGTTCATCCATTTAAACAGATGGTAAGATCTGTGATGTCCCAGGCACTTGCGGTATGACGTGGTGTCTGGCACAAGGGTATTTGTACACCCACCTATCTTTGAGCGTTCAAAAGACTGGCCTTGCTTCAGCCTTTTGGTGTACAAAATTGGTAGCAGTGTGCTGGCCTTGGACTGCGGGGATATAAAATGTGCTATCTGCCTCTGTTATCACCATATGCGTGCTTCCTATCAAGATACTTCATTATGAAGAGAGTTGTTATTGCTAACCATTTTGTATAATAGATTCCCATGCACTGGATATAGCTCAGCATGCTTATAATGGTATATGAAACAATCAGTTGAGACTTGAAAAGGCCTGTTGTCAGTATGCTGTGCGAGTCAATAAACTGAGAAGGTAGAGGAACATCTAAAAAATGCCCTATTGATCGACATAATGTTGAGGGGTTCTTATTACTAGTTAAACAACTATCTATGACTTTGAAAAACATCTGTTGCTCTGAATAATTTGCTCACGTTTATTTTGGATGAAGCCAGCTACTTCTGTAGACAAGACAAAATCTGAGCACATCAATCCCAGTCATTGCAGCCATTTCCTGAAGCCTTCTCACAGGAATTCAAAGTAAGACCCTGTATTCAAACATTCAGATTGGTTTGCTCTGTCATGTGCCTAGTTGTGGGAATACTGATGTACAAGATAACCCATGGGAAGGGACAGCCTTCTTGATGCTGGTTGGTGCTCCTGAAAACTGCAGTATGGGCTGATTGAACGGCAGCCCTCCAGTGATTCTTCCACGCAAGAGGGACAATGCAAGATAGCATTTAAAATCCACGAAGAAAGCAGCACTGGAAAAGAGCTAGCTCAGTGTCAAGGGGCTATCTGGCCTTTCATGTCCAGGTTTGCAGTGCAATAGGGAAATAGAGCAATAGTAGAAAGGAAAAAAGGCATTTTCTCTAGAGCATTTGGCAGTATTTGTCGGTGTAACTTGGTAGGGAAAAGACCATGGGAAAAGGTAAGAAATAACCCTTCCAGAAGCCATTATGTGAAAATCCAGGAAATGTCTACTTTTGGAAAGCTTTAACCTGAGAGATTTGAGGGTGGTGCCTCATGGCTGGAGATTTGCTTCTTCTGGAGATGTTACAATAGCTTCTTTCTGAAGCAGAACCCTTCTGTGCCTTTCTAATGAATGCAGAGTTGTTTGGTTTTGGATATCATTTCCTCCAGCTTCAGCTACTGACTCTTAATTCTGTCTCTTAATAAGTTTTACTGCAGCTTAAGAGGAAAATATCACCTTCAAAGTCTATTACTAATCTGTGATAAAATTATTAGAAATACTTTCCAGTCCTGGCTAAGATTCTAAGTTTTTTAATATAATCCCTAGGTTTAGATGCCCTTGATCTCTAAACTATACAAGCATTACTTTAAAAATCCCTCTGTTCATTGAGGTTGCTTTTCATCAGGTGAAGTTTTTCATGGCTCACTGCAGTTTCCACTTTCAGGACTTGATTAAACAGCATAGTGCATTGTAGTAGTGTTAAGGTAGCCTATTCTGTAAAAAACCCATTTAATTCCTTCTGTACATTTTCTTCCCAGAATCTTCTTTTCCAGAGTCACAAATTGCTTCAACTTGACCACTAAAATTTGTAACTGCACTTTCCTGACAGTAAGCAAAGTCTGAGCTGTTATGATTTTTCTTTTAATGGAAGCTGTTTGCAAGACTGCAGTTCCTTAATAATGCAGGGATGAAATTCATTATGAATTTGAGGCTGTGTGCCCAGCTATGCTATGCAGCTCTGCATCCAATGGCCCTAAACCAGTTCAGGCTTCATTTCTTTATTTACTCCACCTCTTCAACCTCCTAGGTAGAAAGTATTTTAAACTAAGTTGATAACATGCTTTATTGCAGAAAATTTCCTGCTGGTAAAATTTGTGTTGTATGAAATGTGATATGTCCATAATACTCTGGAGTATGGCATGGTGGGGTTATTTAAGGATAAAAAGCCAGCCTGGGACAGTGAAGAGTGGGGGGAGACAAACCGGGTGAAACCTTGTCTGTTCCTCCTATCAGGGGTGGCCCTTACAATCTGCCAGCTTTCAAGACTGCACCAGCTAGCATGCATTGTCCCACTGTGCTAGCCAGAACTGTCAGTACTGTGCCAAGGAACATCTGTGGTTCTCATGATGGATCAGTCGTCCAGGGTTCCAGCTTGCATCCCAGCTACATTTTGTTTGGCTTTCAGGGGTACAGATACATTCTCTGTGTTTACTTGTCTTTTGTCTAGGTAAATTGGGTAGCTCCTCAGCCTGCTTCCTACACAGGCTGAGCAACTTCCTGGTTGGCTCTTTGCTTGCTCAGGTAGGTAGGTCTTAGCCAACTGAGGGCCCTCTAGTTACCTAATGAAGGGCGGCTCCCTGAAGAAAATCTGCAGGTGAGAGGAATTCCTCTCTCCAAAGCATGGACTATACATGCTGTACCTTCAGCACACTGCCTGGGACACCTGCTGTGTCCTTTGTACAGGGATTTGTATGTGTGAGCTGTGATGGCTTTGGGCACAGACTGCAGCTAGCATGAGTGATGCCAGTGGTGTGGCTCCAGATCAACCCTCTTTCCTGCTTCATCTGCCTTGCTTGCAAGTACTCTGGAAGTTTTGTGCTAAAAGGCTTAAGTAAACTTTCAAATGCTGAACTAAGCCTTTGTTATGAGAAAGTGCGTCTGGGCTTATCAGGGTGTTTTCATTTACAATATATCAAGACAGCACAAAGAAACAGCACAAAACATTTTAAAGTATACAAGAAGTTAAGACAATGTGTTTCAGGCAAAGGAGCTACTTGAAATTAGGCGCTGATATGATCCTTTGCTGTCTTTGGTTAGTAAGGCAATTCACACACTTCAGTAAAAAGTATGAAAAATACAACTTTCCCCCGGTTTTGTAGCTTGCGATAGTTTTGCATTAAAGCCTATAGGTTTTTCTGTTCATCATACATATAATCCATGGGCAGCTTAGTGTGCAAGGATTTTTTTAAGCGCTTTGTATTTGGTTTTCTTATTGATTTGCTCTACGCCATAATATGTCTGACTATCCAGTGCTACACATGTACTTTAATTTGGACATAGATGCCCTCTTCTGTGGGAGAAGGGGGAAGCAGCAGGGAAATCATGCTGCTTCAGGGGATCAGTTAATATGTACATAAAATCACAGTTCCAAAATCTGGATTGATTTCTTAGGAAATCTGAAATTATAGAATGATGTTTCTTGAGAGAGTTAATTTACGAATAGGCAGGTTATGAAAATATAAACAGACACACACACACTCCATATATCACCAGGTGAAATAAATCTGGCCCTGAAGCTACTATTGAAGAATTGGAATGTACAGATCCACTTTGTGTGTAAAATCTGGCTGATACACACAATAAATATTTTAAAGTGTGCTATACTCTGTGACGATCAGATATTCAATAATGACTGAATTAAAGGACAGCTGAATTGAGAGTCAAATCATGTAATTGAGACAGAATGGCAATTTATAGTAATTTATTGTTTTTATTATTACTCCTTTTTTCCCCTAGTTGCTACTTAAACTCATTTTCTCATAATTCAGATTTATAAGTGATCAGCCTTCAAAAAGATATTTTGGAATTCAATTACACTTTTATTAACAAAAGCCAGTGAAACAGCTTATATAAGACCATATAAATCATCAAATTGCAAATAGCCTATTTTAAAAGCAGTGTAGTGCTAAAAGCATCGTAAAATTAATCCATTCTTGAAATTGCATTTTAACTTTATAATTCTAAAAGCCCTATATTTAAACAAAGCCATTTTCATGGTGAGACTTTATGTGGCACCGGATCTGACGAAAGCAGAAATATAAACCAGTACTGGATTGTGACATGTGCTGTGCAGCTGGTCCCCACCAATTTCAGTTTGGATATTTTACATCAAAATGCAGGTCACAGAAAACATATAAATAGAAAAATTTTAGGACTGCTTCCAGTTACTCCTGTGCAGATGATTTACTGAGGGAAAGAGAATGCAAGTGGACAGTGGTTTAAGCTGTATTTTCTACTTTGGGGCAATCTGCTTTAGGGATACTGGAATTCTGGATTTATTTTCATGTTTTCTGGGTGATCATTTCTCCGTCTTGAGAAGAAATGTCTCTGGGGAGAGCTTATTGCTGTCTTTCGATATATAAAGGTGGGTTAAAACTAAGACAGGGAGAGACTTTATACCAAGTTCTGTAGTGAAAGGGCAAGGGGAAATGGCTATAAACTGAAACAGGAGAGATTTAGATGAGATATTAGGAAGAAATTCTTTACTGTGAGGGTGGTGAGGCCCTGGCACAGGTTGCCCAGAGTTGTGGCTGCCCCATCCCTGGCAGTGTTCAAGGCCAGGCAGAATGTGGGCTTGAGACAACCTGGTGTAGTGGAAGTTGCCCCTGTCTGTGATAGGGGGTTAGGGCAAGCTGGTCTTTTCAAGGTCCTTTCAGACCCAAAACATTCTGAGATTCTGTGATTGTAATCTGTTAGTTATAGCTGTCTCTATTTCTTCACATACCTCTTTTCTTCCTGTATACCAAACCAGTCCTCACCTTCAGCAGCCCCTCCTATATTTTTCTTATCAGACTGTGGTAGATGTTCTCCTCTCCTAGCTAACTACCCATGTTGATTCCTGCTCATACTTCATTTTCTCTTTTTCCCCAACCTGTTAGCCTCTCTGTCTCAGGCTTTCCCTTTTCTATCTATATACTTTCACTACCTGATATATTTCTATAGTTGCTTAGGCCTTGTAATAACCTCACATAAAATCAAAATCAGTCTTTTAATAGCGAGGAGAGTTGCGGTCATTAAGGAATTCTGTACTTGCCCTGTATTTGGGGTGTCAGTCCAGCATGACTTTCCAGTTGTAGACTCAATTGTTCATCCATTTCAGTCTCCATGTACTCCAGTATAACACTGATGTGATGCCTCCAGGTGCTGGGGCAGAACAGAATATGATCAGTTGGTTCAAATCTTCCAAAAACTCAGCTGCAGAACTTGGTACATGTAGTGCATGTGCCAATTTGTGGGTTTTTTTTTACCCTTCTTCTCAGGGGTTTTGTTATTCAGGAACGTTTACAAGGGTAGCTGAAAGCACATCCCTGTGTGTTTCAGTTATCCCAATATTCCTTTCACTGACTTCTCTAGATTGACTGAACTCTGTGGCTAACTTGTTTCCCAAAAAATTCAGTCTGAAGTAAACATATGTTAAAGGGAAATTTCACTCCAAAGAAATAAAGCTTGACAAAATTTATCAGCAACTGAATAAAAGGTTCATATGAGAAGAAAAGAAAAGGAATTTTATCTAAGAAGTGTAGCTGAAGGGCAATTAGCAGTCCTTGTCCCATGAGCTTTGTGTTTGTATCCACAAGGATAAGACAGACATTAGTCTCCTCAGAGAGCAGTGGGGAAGGGGAGCTCTTGGTGCTGCTCAAAACCACGATGTGGCTAGGCTAGATGCTGGCCATCTTCATGGCAGTGAACCATGGTAACTGTGCAGTATTTGTTGCCTTGCTTCCTCCTGTAGCTGGGACCACGTTTGCAGTTTTCACTAAACCAGAACAGGTGTGCATTGTGGACTGAAAAAAACCCTATCTGTGTACCAGCATTAGCCCGGCTTGAGATGCAGATGACCATCTGGACCATGAATTTTTAAAGGATTCTTTCCAAATCAGGCTTAGTACTCCCCTTTGCTCTATATCTGTCTGGTTTTAATTACATTTCTTGGGCAATATACTGCTGATATATACAAAGAAGTTTCTGCACAGTGGGAAATTTTTCACCATTGATACAAAGCTCTTTCAGTGAAAAATGTACCTTTAATTTAAAAGTTCTTTCAAAGATTTGCTAGACAAACTCAAATAAAAACATAGTTAGACCAACTCAAAAGTGAATTGAAAAATATATTTAAAAGCTTTAAACAGGCTTTTCAGAAGAAATTAAAGATTTAAATTTAGGTTTATGGGTTCAAATTCTTGCAGCAAATTATTTAAGGCAGTTTTGCAAAGGCTATGTAAAGGATCATTTTATATAAATTATGTAGATTTTATGCTAAGCATCATTAGATTTATACATGATTTTCTTTTGTTAAAAAAATCCTAGGAAAAATCAAAGATAATACTTAGTATTTCCTACCTTAATACTGACTGCATAGAGAAAGGAAAAGATTTTGCTCATTCAATCTTAGGATTTTGAAAATGTAGGGCCTTACTTACACTTAAGCTCCTCAGTGTAATTATTTTGACAACAGTAAAAAAAAAGGTGGTTTGCATGTGGTATTTATGGTGATACACCTGCAAAACAGAGTTAGTGTGTAGTTGTAGATGCACAAAGAATTGTATGCAGAATTAAAAGCTTAATTTTGATGATGCTGGTTTTACATGCCTGGTTAAAATCTTAAATACAAGAGTTCATTCAATCTGTACCCAGACTTTTTTTTTCCCTAATCAGCATTTAACAGTGAAGGAGTAGAAGTGCAGTCTGTCTGTTCTTGATCTTATTATCCAGGGATCCCATCCTCACTAAGCTCTCTGAGATCCGGGCATTGATGTGAGGCGTTGTAGTTCCATTAATTTACAGCCAGGGAGTCTGCATTGTTTTTATCCTCCTGAGAATGTGTTTTCTACTTCCTTTGCCCTCAGTCATACGTATGGCAGGATCAAATTACTGTGGTGAGTAGATATGTGGGGGTACACAGAGAGAAGTCATAAAACTCAAATTATGCTTGAAATCTCTCTTAAAAATTAAACCAAAGACTGGATTTTAAATGTTTGCACATTTTAGAATCTGGGTGCTGTTTGCAGTGTCTGGACATGGCTCATATGGAGGTCTGAACATCTGTGGTTCATCCATTTAAACAGATGGTAAGATCTGTGATGTCCCAGGCACTTGCGGTATGACGTGGTGTCTGGCACAAGGGTATTTGTACACCCACCTATCTTTGAGCGTTCAAAAGACTGGCCTTGCTTCAGCCTTTTGGTGTACAAAATTGGTAGCAGTGTGCTGGCCTTGGACTGCGGGGATATAAAATGTGCTATCTGCCTCTGTTATCACCATATGCGTGCTTCCTATCAAGATACTTCATTATGAAGAGAGTTGTTATTGCTAACCATTTTGTATAATAGATTCCCATGCACTGGATATAGCTCAGCATGCTTATAATGGTATATGAAACAATCAGTTGAGACTTGAAAAGGCCTGTTGTCAGTATGCTGTGCGAGTCAATAAACTGAGAAGGTAGAGGAACATCTAAAAAATGCCCTATTGATCGACATAATGTTGAGGGGTTCTTATTACTAGTTAAACAACTATCTATGACTTTGAAAAACATCTGTTGCTCTGAATAATTTGCTCACGTTTATTTTGGATGAAGCCAGCTACTTCTGTAGACAAGACAAAATCTGAGCACATCAATCCCAGTCATTGCAGCCATTTCCTGAAGCCTTCTCACAGGAATTCAAAGTAAGACCCTGTATTCAAACATTCAGATTGGTTTGCTCTGTCATGTGCCTAGTTGTGGGAATACTGATGTACAAGATAACCCATGGGAAGGGACAGCCTTCTTGATGCTGGTTGGTGCTCCTGAAAACTGCAGTATGGGCTGATTGAACGGCAGCCCTCCAGTGATTCTTCCACGCAAGAGGGACAATGCAAGATAGCATTTAAAATCCACGAAGAAAGCAGCACTGGAAAAGAGCTAGCTCAGTGTCAAGGGGCTATCTGGCCTTTCATGTCCAGGTTTGCAGTGCAATAGGGAAATAGAGCAATAGTAGAAAGGAAAAAAGGCATTTTCTCTAGAGCATTTGGCAGTATTTGTCGGTGTAACTTGGTAGGGAAAAGACCATGGGAAAAGGTAAGAAATAACCCTTCCAGAAGCCATTATGTGAAAATCCAGGAAATGTCTACTTTTGGAAAGCTTTAACCTGAGAGATTTGAGGGTGGTGCCTCATGGCTGGAGATTTGCTTCTTCTGGAGATGTTACAATAGCTTCTTTCTGAAGCAGAACCCTTCTGTGCCTTTCTAATGAATGCAGAGTTGTTTGGTTTTGGATATCATTTCCTCCAGCTTCAGCTACTGACTCTTAATTCTGTCTCTTAGTAAATTTTATCCTGGGATTCTATGTTTATAATCTGGTAGTTATAGCTGTTTCTTAATTTCCACATCTCTCTTCTTCCTGTATGCTAGTCTAGTCCTGACCTTTGCATTCCCTCCTATAATTTTCTGTGCCATTATTTGGTAAATGCAATCCCAGGTAGATGGTGAAAGGTAACTCTATAGGTATTTTGGTTAAATATAACATATTTACAAAGATAGTTTCCCAGATCTACTCTCTAAGTAAATTCAGTAAGGAGTCTTTCTATTGAAATGCATATCAGAGCTGCTGAAAGATTTTTTTTTGAAGTGTGTAGTGTTCTTTCAGCTGCTTAAGGAAAATAATTATTTTGTTCAACAACTGACCAGTGCTTATGACAATACAAAGTTTAACGTTTATTTTAAAACTGGATTTTTTAAAAATCATAGTTTCTATCTTGCAAACTTCTGTATTACTGTAGGTAGAATCACAAAGTCATTAAGGCTTGATGCCACCTCTGGAGAACATGTAGTCCAACCACTTGCTCAAAGAGCAGGTGGTTCCCCAGGACAATGCCCAGTCAAGCAGCTCCTGTACTGTTTCTGAACCTTTTATTTAGTTTCTTTTTTCATTTTTCTATCATCAAAACATATTTGCCTTTTGAGCCAAGCACCATATGAAAGTGCCTATCATAGTCTGTTTGCCCACTATAGACTTCCTTTAATCGAAAAATATTTTTCTAGATTACTTGAAGTTTGATCTTGTCCCTCTTTCACATAAGCAACACAAAAAGCTCTCCTCTCTTCTTAAAAGTAAATTAAAAAACCCAGAATTGCCCCAGGGCTTCTGCAGTTATCACGAACATGCTGTCATGAGAACAGCATTATGTCTACAAATTAAACATGGTGATTCATGACAAATAACAGGGGGTCTTGACTTGGGCCAGGAAAAACTGGGGGAAACAGGAAAGAAAAAGAACATGTATCCAAGTTTATTCCCAAACACCTTATTGATTAAAGGTTATTTTTATTAAAGCATGTACCTGAAGAAGGAGCAGACTCAATATTTGTTGACAGAAAGATAAAGCCCTTCAGTTCTTCGTATGTATTTCTATAGTAAAAATACACATTGCCATATTGAGAAGAATGGAATGATATATACTTGGATATTTACCTATGGTGGAGTGTGAGCACTGTCTACCTAGTTTGTTCTTTATTTGCGTTCTTCTTCCTCTATTGAATGTTTGTGTAGTGCACAGATGTTGGCATTTCTAACTTTCAGATTAACCTCAATGCACACTTTGTATAGATATTTGACTATGCAAACAAATGAGGATCTGAAGGAAGGAATGTGTGGAATAAACCACTTGTACAGTAGCACATAGTGTAAATATATTAAAATATTCTTTATGTGATTACATTTAAAGGTACAGATCTTTAGAATCTGCTGTAAAGCAGAAAATCAAATGAAGGTCTTTACTAAACACCATGATCTTTTGAGATGTCTTTGGCATGAAAAGAACTAATTTGTTGAGAGCAAATCAATGTCCTGCAGGAACGCCTCAAATCATCAGGTAGTCTTCTCAAGCCTGAGTTAATGCAAAAACACTTGGCACTGTCAGCGCCTCAGCTGTGTTTGACCAGAATATTTTGAAGGATTTTTTTTCTTTTAGATGAGACCACTTCTGCCGCTGCCGAAGTGCCTCAGAGGGCTCGACGTAGTGCTGACATGGTAATAGACAGGATTGCTTTCGTGCTTAGATGGCTGATGTTCCCCTCAGTAGAATAGCCTTCACAATCTCTCTGGGCCATGTGAGTGTCTCCACAGTCACTCTCACAGTAACAAAGTGTTTCCTGATGCTCTGGAGGAACCTCTTGTGTTTAGGTTTGTGCCCACTGCCTCTTGTCTTACCACTGGAAAGAGCTTGGCTCTGACCCCTCTGCACTCCCCCTTCAGGAATTTGTACACTATGATGAGACACCCCCCCCCGTGCTTTCTCCTCTCTGAACAATCCCAGATCTCTCAGCTTGCCCTCCTCCGACGCTAGGTTCTCCAGCACATGAGCACACATTATAGCGAGGGCATGCTGCCTATATTCATGAGGGTGGGTGTTCTCCAGGAGCTCGTGGGCCTTTTCTGCTGAGCTGAGATGCAGCAGCTGCAAAAGCACTGCCCAGGGGCTTTGCAGGCTGCAGGGGATTATTCCTGCAGGGCTGGGGGAGGCTTTGCATGGTGCAGGGCAACTGGGGGTACCCCAGTGTTATAAGGGGATGCTCTTCAGGCCCTTGTGGGCATATGTGAGGCTTGTTATGGTCTGCCTTAGAAAAGACCCCCTGGTGGGGAATGGGATGGGTCCCACTGACTGGGAGGAAGCTGGTGGGCTTGGTAATAACTGCTTCTCTGTCCAGCCACCTATCTCAGCGTGATCAGTGTGGTGCCATCATAAGAAGACAAAGGACTGCTTCTCTCCATCTCAGTAACGCTGCCTTGGGACCAGTGCTCCAGTTTAGCTGAATCCCAAGGTATACAGAGGTGAGGGCTTATTTTGAAAGGTATTACCTCTTGGGGACAGCTTGGCCAAACGCCCCTTTTTTTCAAATAAAATATTTCTGAGCACTGCTGGTGCCTGCTTTGTAAGTTAGATGTAGTGTTTTGCTCTAAAACAATAATTCCAGAATGAAGTATGTTGGAAGGGTCCTCTGGAGGTCTTCTTGCCCTTCTCCCTGGCTCAAGCAGGATGAGGAAGAGCAAGTTGCTCATGATGACCCAGCAGGGGCAGGGTTCTCATGGCACCTGGACTAGTAGGTCTTCAGGACCTACTGCTGTTCAAAGGGCTTGGACAGGCCTGTGTTGATGCTTGAAGGTATCTGGATGTTTACTGGAGCCTGCTTTTGGAGTTCTCCATGTGCAGAGGTCTCAGCACCACTATGCTGATATGGAGGATGTGGACCACACTTTGCAGGGCAGGGCCTGTGGCTGTTCCAGAACAGTGAGATTGGCACCATCACAGATGTTCCCCACAGGTGTCACACTGTTCAAGCGAGGGCAGCAGATGCACCAAAGGAGGAAAGCCCCTGTTTCAGAGGATGTTGTCCATCTTCTCATATCCTTGTGGTGACTTAATCTCAGGCCAGATCCCCTGGTGAAAGGTCTGCAATCCAAAGAGTCCAGCAATGAGGCAGCTCACTTGGAACTGTGTTGATCACATTGGTGCCAATGGGGTGCCCTGACCCAGCTCCTCTGAGGACTGTCACCCATCGTGTCCATTGAGAAAGCCTCAGAGATCACAGAAGGGCTGAGGCTGTTAGGGACCTCTGGAGGGAATCTTGTGCAAACTCCTGGCTCAAGTAGGGCCTTCTAGAATAGATTGTCCAGGACCATGTCCAAGGAAGGAGACTCCACAGCCTCCTGGGCAACCTATTCCACTGCTCAATCACACGCACAGTAAGAAAGTGGTTCCTAATGTTCAGACAGAACCACTTGTATTTTCTTTTGTGCCCCTTTCCCCCTCTCTTGTAAATGGGTAACAGTAAGAAGAGCCTTGTCTTCAGGCTGAACAGTCCCACCTCTCTCAGCTTTTCCTCCCTGTGAGATGCTTCAGTCCATTCCATATTTTACTAGCCTTCTGCTGGGGCACTCTGCCCTCCTGCCTTGCATTTTTTGTTCAGGTATTTAACAAAGGCTTCTAAAACGTTGTTTTAAAGATATTTGAGTTTTTCAACAAACCTCAAGTAATTGGAACAGTTACAGAAATAAAAATTTGACCTCGTCACTTTGTCATAAGAATGAAGTGAAATAATAAAGTAAAATTTCAGAATGGTGACTAGGATAACACTATTAAACAAGCACTTATTTTTCAGTCCGTGATTGCAACTGGAATCATTAGCTCTCTTCTTTCTTTATCCATTCCGGTCCCCACAGTTAAATATTTAGGAAAATATCCTCCCTTGATCTGTGCCAGAGGTACGCCTCAAATAATTTTTATTAAATGCTTTAAAGGGTCACAATCAGCAAGATGCTATAAAAAGCTACGTAGTGTTGTACTCCAGTGGAACCCTTACAGCTTCCTGAGTCCTCTTGAAGTATGAAACTGTCTAGGGTGGTATTTCTTTAGCAGAACTGAGAATTCTAGGAACATTCTCCTTTGGGTGGCAGATTCCATCAAGTCAGGAATTAATTTTAAGTTTACATATAGGATATCCTTGTGAATTCTCAGTATTACATTTTGTACTTGAATATAGATGTATCTTAAAGATTCTTGGCAACAGGTAACAATGCTGATCCTGGTTGTGGTTAATTGTTTGGGTTTTGGTTTTTTTTTGACATTGTATTCTTTTCTGCTCCAGAGTTTTCTCATTTTCGCCAGTGTCCAGCTGAGATCCCTTCTCACTAACTGAGGTTGATGCTTTGGTAAAAGGGATATGTGAAGGAGAGAGAAGAACGTATTTGCCTTTTTCTATTAGGGCAGTGTTTCTGAAAAATACAGGAGCCCTTGAATTGAGGAAAGTAGTTTAAGGAGAATGCTCCGGTTTGTGAAGTTACTTTGTGCCAACCACTGTAACAAAAGTGACACTACTTGTAGGCAGACTTCATAACATTTAAGTGAGTTACCCCTCTGAGAGTTTGTCCTCAAAATTGTCAAGCATAGGGTTTGCTGCCTGGCAAATAGAGGGCTCAAGGTCTTTCAGCTCCTGATAAATATGTTGAATGACATTGAATAGGCTCATCTGCTAAAGCAAAGGGGTTTGCCAAGGACTGTGGTACTTTGGGAATTTTAAAGATTTCTTCATCTATGCATAATTTTTTCGCTGGGTATGAAGAAGCTTCCGAAGTCACTCAAGTGCTCTCAGCAGTAATTATTTTTTCCACCACTGCGTTCTATTAAAAATGAGGACAAAATGCACTCAGAGAATTGTCTTGATAGAGCCATCCCTAATTTCTCCTTCTTTACAAGGACTGAGTAGGCATTTAAACTTGATGGGACTGTGCCCCTAACTTATTCTTTGATAAATGTCTGAAATTCATGCTTGGTAAATTTCCTAATTTCACCTGGAACCTGACCTTAAGGTTGCTCTCACACCACAGGCTGAAGAGGGGGCTGAAAAAAAGACAAAGTGCATGATATTTTACCAGTGGGTGAAGAGCTATTGCTTTAAAATGGAAAATGAAATAAATGTATTCTTTGGGGAGGACAGCTCCTTAAAGTGAAGAACAACCTTTTATGCTGTCCATCATATTTGAAAAATCATGGCAGTCAGGTGAAGTTCCCAGCGACTGGAAAAAGGAAAATATAACCCCCATTTTAAGGAAGGGGAAAATAGATGAGCTGGGGAACTACAGACCAGTCAGCCTCACCTCTGTGCCTGGCAAACCTTGGAGCAGATTCTCCTGGAAGACATGCTGAGGCACATGAAAAACAACAAGGTGGTTGGTGACAGCCAGCATGGCTTCACTAAGGGGAAATCCTGCCTGACCAATTTGGTGGCCTTCTATGATGGGGCTATGGAAGTAATGGAGAGGAGTAGAGCAGTTGATGTCATCTACCTGGACTTGTGCAAAGCGTTCCACACTGTCTCATAAGACATCTTTGTCTCTAAATTTGGGAGACATCAATTTGATAGGTGGACCACTCGGTGGATAAAGAACTGGCTGGCTGGCCACACGCAAAGAGTTGTGGTGAATGGCTCAATGTCAGGCTGGAGACCAGTAACGAGTGGCATCCCTCAGGGATTGGTGCTTTGACCGGTCTTGTTCAGCATCTTTGTCAGTGACATGGACAGTGGGATGGAGTGCATCCTCAGCAAGTTTGCCAATGACACCAAGCTGGGTGGTTTGGCCAATATGCTGGGGGGAAGTAATGCCATCCAGAGGGACCTTGACACACTTGTGAGGTGGGCTGATGCCAACCTGATAAAGTTGAATCATGCCAAGTGCAAGGTCCTCCACCTGGGTCGGAGCAATGCCAGGCAGAGCTCCAGGTTGGGCAGAGAAGAGATTCAGAGGAGCCCTGCGGAGAAAGACTTGGGGGTGTTGGTTGATGAACATGAGCCAGCTTCAGTGTGCACTTGCAGCCCAGAAAGCCAACTCTATCCTGGTCTGCATCAAAATGAGCATGACCAGCAGGGCGAGTGAGGTGATCCTGCCCCTCTACTCTGCTCTTGTGAGACCTCACTTGGAGTATTGTGCACAGTTCTGGTGTCCTTAACATAAAAAGGACATGGAACTGTTGGAACAAGTCAAGAGGAGGGCCACGAGCACCTCCCGTATGAAGGTAGGCTGAGAAAGTTGGGGCTGTTCAGCCTGGAGAAGAGAAGGCTGCATAGACCTCCTAGCAGCCTTCCAGTATCTGAAGGGGGCCTATGTGGATGCTGGGGAGGGACTCTTCATTAGGGACTGTAGTGAGAGGGCAAGGGGTAATGGGTTAAATCTTAAACACGGGAAGTTTAGATTTGATATGAGGAAGAAATTCTTTACTGTAATGGTGGTGAGGCACTGGAATGGGTTGCCCAGGGAAGTTGTGAATGCTCCATCCCTGGTGGTGTTCAGGGCCAGGTTGGACAGAGCCTTAGGTGCCATGGTTTAGTGGGAGGTTTCCCTGGCCATGGCAGGGGGGCTGGAACTAGATGATCTTCAGGTCCTTTCCAACCCTAACTGTTCTATGATTCTATTCTATTTTGGCTCTGTGCTAGGCAGTAGTTGGAAATCCTATATTGCAGAGATTAAGAGTAATTGACAGCACATGATGAAAATGTGACTATAAATAAGTGATTCTTCTGCTGAATAAGAAGTGAATGTGGTTTTCAGGCTGTAGGTAGTGTGTGCATGGGGGCTTCTTTTGATGCTGCTCTTCAAAATTATGTATAAGTAATCGTGGCAAATAGCCAAAGTGATAACTAAAAGGTAGGGCTGCAGAGAGATCCAGCAGTTTCTGTCAGTCATGGCCTAAGTAAATCTTGCAGTTAACAGTGTAAATTTGGTAGTAGAGAATATCCAATACAATATATTTGAATGGAAAAAGTGTATCTGTGAAGATCAAAGGCATAGCATGAAGAAACCTAGGCATGCTTAGCCTGTGAGCAGAAGTTAATGGCATGGGAAAGACTTCAGAAAACAGCATGCAAGAAACTGAGTATGACTTTCCATATTGCAAAAAAGACACTGCAAATGTAATAATTAAGCAGCTCGCCTAGATTTATGGTATGATGAAGCTGAGAGGAAGTAACCCCTTTAAATATACCCTTTTGTAAAAAGGCCTTTATTTGTTTGCTAATTT
Source organism: Psilopsiagon aymara (assembly GCA_024733675.1). Taxonomy (NCBI): domain Eukaryota; kingdom Metazoa; phylum Chordata; class Aves; order Psittaciformes; family Psittacidae; genus Psilopsiagon; species Psilopsiagon aymara. Next base: position 17,256 of record JANRGW010053851.1, on the reverse strand, counting down.
TTCCCCCTTTTTTTCACTCAGTGTAAGAAAATTAGAGGAAGCAGAGTGAAAACAAAAATAGTCTTAAACTAATTGCAAGCTAGAAATCGAAGATGACTCATAAGCTAATGGAGGCAATTCAGTCGCCAGCTTCAACACTTTTAAAAAAGAGATGACTTTGGCACTAAAACATAGCTGTGGATTTTGTTGACCAAAAATGAGAATAAGGACTTTAGAGCAGTGGGAACTTGTGAGTTACTGTGTACAGTTTGTGTTCTCTGACTTCGCATTTCTTAGTTTAGCTATACTTCATCCAGGAAATTTTATTATGAGAAAGGTTGCCTGCCAAAATGGTGCCATATAGGGTTAAACAAGAGAGCCTGGTATGCAAAGCTGCTCAGGGAGAAGGATTTGTGCTCACTAATGCTTCATGTTGATTTATTTTCTCAGCTGGGGAAGTTTACTAAACTTGGCTTTAGCTAAGCAACAAAGGGTGACTTCAAGTGCCTAAACATGGGCACCCACATAAGAAATTTTTAGGCTATTCTTTGGACACTTTAAGGTATCTGAATATTAAATCTATGTTGAAAGTTTATGCTTCTGTTTCCTTTGAAAAATCTATTAGTTGCCTATTTACACAGTTAGGTGCCTAGATAAATTTTAAATGTGTTTTTATTACAACAGGCATAATGGCTACATATGTTGGGAAAAGACATGCAAAAAGCTAGGTAGGAAAGGTACACTTAAATTGAAGATATTTATCTTCCTGACAGTTCAAGGTTTCATTATGTGTCTTTCATGGCAAAATCCCTGAAATGTATTAATAATGCATCTTCAAGTGCGTCTTCAAGTGCTTCACTAGCACTGCTTATGGACTTTTTAGTATAACACATGAATAAGAACAGTTATGCAAACTTAGAAATCTTGGAGAAAACTTGGAAAATGTTACTTTAGTTTCCTGGGTATTCTTCACATTCATTAGCCATATATTTAAATGGAGAGCAAATATCAATAATTTCTAACATGTGACTGGCAAAATTACACTTCTGCCTTGCCTAACAGCAGCTTAAAATTGCTATTTTTTCAGGGAAAGTGCTCAGGCCATTTACAACCAATTTATGACCAATCTCATAAATTCATAGAATTTATCTTTCAGCCAACAAAGCATAATCTTATAGTCAACAGAAAATTAAAAATGAAACCACTATTGAGAATAAAAATAACATTAAAAAATACATAAAGAAAATTTTTCTGAATGGAAGATATCTGTATTTATGACAAAATCAACAAAAATAAGACTATTCACTTATAAAGTTTGGTTTATTTAAGTTTGTCTTGTGACTTGCAGGCAACTAATCTTTGAGTGTCCTGTCCATATATATATTTTATAGTCTCAAATTCACAAGCCAACTTGATATACATCATGGTTAAATTATTTTCCTGAGTTAACAAAATAACTTGGATTTATGTAGTACTCACTGATAGTATATTTTAAGTTTCTTGAGTTTGTTTAGCCAAAGAGGATTAGAGCCCATTGGGTATGTTAATATTGGCATCTGAGGCCAATACCTGGGAAAATAAGCAAACACACCATATGTTATTAGAATTCAGACTGGTTTCTCTCCCTTCCACCATATCAAGAGAGATCTTCCCTTTGCTCCCCGGTATAATTGGGTATCCAACTGGTAGAGCAGCCTGAAGGTTCTCTTCTGCCCCAGGGGAGACATTTGATAACATGACAACACCCAAAAGTTAAGGTGGAGTGAAGGAGATTGGTTGTATTGAAATACAGTGGTAGACAAAAATCTGTGACACAAACTTGATGCTCATAGGGGTGCAACATATCTAAGTGACGAAGAAATAAAAGCAAATGCAAACTTCTGGTGCAACATAAAGATGTAGAAATGTTGAAGTCTGCATTTCTAATCTCAGATACTAGCAGGTTTTCTCTCTCATATCATCATTGCCTGCGTCAGTAGTGTCCTTTATTTACTGTAAAATGGGCCAGGAAAAGATTACAGATGCTTTGTGAGCTTGATGTTAATGTGTTTATTTGCTTTTACTACCTCTCCTAAAAGTAGGTTTGATCCTTATGCCTTAAGATACATCAAGGATTTTGCACTTTTCTGTCTGGAAAATCCAGTGCAGAATGTACATGGCATTTGCAGGCATCTGATAAGAAACAAGGGAAATGCAGGATAGAAGACTGCTTTATTTAGCAGCTGAACATAAAAGGAAATGCCCTAAGAAAGTTGCTTGGCTGCAACAAGATTTGTAAAGGTAAACACATTAGCTCATATTAAAAAAGCAAAACCCTAACAATGAACACAGTACACACAGACGTAGAACCATCATTTTTAATTAGAATCTCTCACATTGCTCATATAAGAGCTTGCATAACCCAGTTTTTGCTTTAAACATAGACTTTTCAGAAGCTAATATTTATCACTATGAACACGTTTGATATTGACCCCATCTCATATTGGTGAGTAAAACCACGTTTCTGTTTTAATTTGAACTGATTTGTGAGAAGTGGCGTGGCCTGTGTATATGTGTGGGAATGCAATAATCAAAGTTAATGCTTTAATGTGGTCATGGTTTTGGTGAGGGGTCCTGTTTTTCTGGCTTTCACGTTCAGTGTTCTCTCAGTCTAGAATGACCATAGTCAGAAGCTGCAAGCACTGCATTTAGCTTTCCAAAGGGGCTGAAGAAAGTTTTTTTTTTTGCTGTCCTTCTCAATACATAATTGCAGTTTGGGTTTGTCCCAATAAGTTTCTGAGGCCTTTTTTCCACTGTGGCAAAAAGTTCTTATGTAAATTTTGACAGCTTTGCAAGAGCTGATTTGTTCTTGCCACATTAGACAGACTTCAGGCAGAACTGCAGCCCCTTTATCAAAATATCGGTATCTATCCATCAGGAAAGTTATGAGATTCATGAAGATGGTCATGACATTCTTCCATCCATGCCCAGTATCTACTGGGTATTAAGGGGCTGCAAAGTTTGACAAGTGATATAAATACACATCTTAAAACAAAGCAGCTGTTCAGCTTCCTCCTTCTCCCTCACCATGCAGCCCTCAGAGTACAGCATTCCCACTGCTATATTCCCATATTTCAGTTTTCAGTATCGTCCTGACCTGCAAACCTCTCTTCTAGTGGTTGGTTTTCAGTGTTTATTTCTTTTCTGGGGAAAAACCAGCAGCTGATGCATGCTCTACTTCAGAATAGGCAAGAAGGGATGTTACCTCCCTTTTCCATGACAGCAGGCACATGACAGGCATGAAAAATGAGCTGTAGTTTTCCAAAGAGTAGTGGCTGATGTATTTTAGGCCACCTGGAGACAAACTAACCCTACTTCTAGAGTCCCTAAGACACTGTAGCACATTAGCATGTCCCTGTTGACAAGTGTCAACTGGATTTTAGACACTGACCTGTGAACGTGAGCAGCCACCTGTTGTCAAATCTACTGGCACAGCCCTTGTGATGGGGAACACAGCACAAGTTAACACAGAGTGATTTGTACCTCCTCACGGCATACAGATGCTCATCATTCCTCCAGAGTCTTACTTAAGAAAGAAAGTAATTAACTAGCTGCACTGGATGTGAAAAAGCGTTAAAAAATAAAGGCTGCGTTACCAGCACAGAGATGTTTACAGAAGTCCCTAAGGAAAACATCATAGGAATCTGTGATTTGCTTGGCTGTAAATACTGCACGGCTCCCAAACCACCTAGTGATCTGAGCATGTACTCCTTGTTTCCCATTTCCCTCCCCACTCCCTCTATGCTGGCATTCTTTTCATCGTTTCAAGGACAAATTATAGGAAGCAAGTAGCATATTGTTTATCCTGATGTATTTATAAAGCAAGCGCTCTTTGCTTCAGAAAGCATCTGGAATGTGTAGCAATAGCCAGTGGTCTGTTTAGGCATAACAGTCCAGCATGTCTTCATTTTGTGCTGCTGTAATCAGCACATTTACTGTTAAGCCTGTTTGCGAGTATCACCTTGTAACACTCTGTACACAAGCTCAGTTTGACTACAGGGTCTGGGCAGCACAGTGAGTCATTTCTTTGCCATTTCTGGTCTCATTTTTCTCCATATGCTCAAGTGAGATTTGGCTCCATGTTTTTTTGAGTACTCTCTACCAAGGTTTTTCCTGCCTGCTCGTTTCTGTGTGCTAGCTTCCTTTCAGCTTTGCTGGGAGTCAAAGCTCCTGCTCACTCACAATCATACACCTCTATACTTTCCTGATTTTCTTAGTATTTCAGCCTTTAAAAGACTCTTTTGTTAGCTGCATTCTTTGTTTTCTGTTTGGGAATTTTCCGTCCCTCTGACCCTGCTTCTTCCTACAAACAAAATTGGGCAGAACAGGTTGCATCAAGATTAGACATATATTTTACCTTAGGCCCAGTCTGTGTTCTAAGAGTCTTTAACAAGTGCCTTATTTGGAATAGATATGCATAGACCGGCATCCTTGTCTCTTAAATTCTAGGAATGTCCCGGAAAAACAATGTCTTGAAAACAAGTAGGTAGAAATTACTGAGGACTGTTACATGAAGCAATTATATTTTCAAATTCACATACTCCTGTGCTTTATGCATATTTTTCTGTTCAAGGAGTTAAACTCAGGTAAACCAGCATTCTCCAGAAACATTAAATATCACAGCAGTGAGCAACTGTAAAGAAATCTGAAAGAAAGTAAAACAATTGTCTTGCATATGTACAAGTAAACTGTGTGGCGTTTTGCTTCAGCAACTCTCATGAGCCATAGCTGTTTTAGGTGTTTTAGGTAAGGATCATGTTGCTGTCTGTGGTCTGACCTGTGGCAATCCCTAAGTGGCTTTTAGAATGAGCACGTGTGAGTAGCAGTACTTAGGAGCCATACATCTAATTCTGCCATTGCTTGTTAAAGAAGCACCAGATGTCTGTTTCTTTTCCATTCTCTGGAAAGAGGAGACAACCTCAATGCTTGGGCATAATGTTTGAAGCTTCCCTTGGCAGTGTATTTTGACACAATAAGGACTTGAATTGGGTGCGATCTTGGTTTATATCTGCAAATACACTGGAAAAAAAATCTTATCTGTCCCAAAATCTAATGAAAACAATACATCTCAGTGCTCTCATTGAAACAAAATCTAGAAACTCATTTCAGTTGACGTGAAATGTTTTGTTTCCATTTTGATGGTAATTCTGTGTTCTCTAAAACTAATACTTGAAGAGTTATGTTGAATAGTAGATAAAATGTTCCTTTTTTAAAAGGTCAAAGCAATTCTTCAGCTATATCGAAATGTTTTTTATCTCTACAAGTGCCTTTTTGAAACAAATTTACTTTGAAATGAATAAATTTCCACATAGCCATTTTTCCTTTATGAAATATCTCATTGCAAAAAATTTAGGTCTTTAGCTTTTCCTGGAGAAATGCCCCAGTGGTAGCTCATACTTCTCTGGCCTCTGGGTAGAAGGTATTTTCAGCTTCTCCTGTATCCTTCTCAGGTTAAGCTCCTAGTTTTCTCAGTGATGAGAATAAAACCACTTTTTTAAATCAGCTTCAGATTTCAATGCAATTGTATGATGTCTTGTCACCAGTTTCATAGTCTGGGCTGAGACCTACAAGGACCCCAGATGGGGAGCTCTCTGCACAAAGCAGCCAAGCATCTGTGTCAGACAAGCACAATCACAGGCTGCATGAATATGTTGGGAAACAAGGTTGGTAGGGGCTTTTTGTCATTTTGTTGAAGTCCAGAGGAGAAAACAAGAATGACTGTCAAACCTGGTGCCAAACTAGGAATAAGGCTCAGCCCCATGCATGAGAGAAAAGGGTGCAGTTAACTTTTAAATAGGCTGCCCACGAGAAGGTTTTGTAGTGAAATTCATTGAGCAAAGAGTTTGAGGCATATTCTGCAGAAGCAAGGAAACTGAACATCAAGTTTGGAAAAATACTGTGATTCTTGATATCAAAGTCTCTTGGTGGAAGTAGGCAGTGAGAAATGAGGAGAAAAAAACAGAAGGAGAAATGGAACTGAGAATCATTGGGAAAAATAAAGACCATTAGACAGGATGTTTTCTAATAGCCATGATATTAAGAGGTCAGGAAACTCCAGAAGAAACATAGTGATCTTACTGTAATATTGCTTCACTGGAATGAAGGCCTGCAAGATCTCTCACTCCCTTATTTTAGAGTGATTGATCTTAATTCTTTTGATCAGCTGGAGTATCTCTTGTAGATGATTCAATTTGCCATAGTATAATGGTAGAAGTAATAACTGTATTCTATAAATATTTCTTATATTTAATTGAATTTGGAAATTACGAACATGGCTCTTTAGAACTTTAAATTGATAGTCTTAAAATGTAGCTGCAGATGTAACCTTAAATGTCTGATTTGAAGTTGCTTCATTATAGAACTAAAAGGAACACAGGGAAAAATGGCAGATGAAATTAATGCATATGAACAGTCACCCCCACGCATACTGATTCCCTGTTTTAATCTCACTTTTCCTGTGTGCTGATGAGGTAGTTACTTTGTTTTGATGATCTTTGAAAGCTCATTAAGAACACTCATTAAGCTTCACAATACGCAGTGAAGTATAGCTGCTGCTGTTACATGCAGGGTACAGTTCAATAACCTTTTCAGATGACAACAATTTGGTAGCAATCAGGAATAGTACCCCAGAGACTGAGTTACCAAAACAGGACATAGATAAAAACAAACATAAGGATGTTTGGTGTCAGGCTGATGTATTGTCTAGCCTGTCAAGTCTATCATATTTCAAGATGCTGACAATTACGCTTTGTCACAAAGGGACTTGGAAACCATGTGAAAAATACTGACACTTCAGTTCAACATGTGCAGATTTGTTAGTTTAATACCTTTCCCTTCTTGCTGATTCTTTCCCATTACTTCATTCCTTTATGCATTTAATCTTCTATCAAGGTCTAAAGCCTTTTTAACAACTATGCTTTCTCTCCTTCCCTTCTCTGTTATGGAAGGAACTCTTTCAGACCCTCCTCTAGTCTCTGCCCATACTTCCTGAATGACTAATAACTTGTATCACATGACTTCTGCCAGCTTCTCCAGATCCTCCCAGTGAGACTTGAGGTCTGTTGCATGGGACTGAATGTGTCTGCCTTGGGATAAACCGTTGCATTTCAAAGAATGACAGCTCATAAAGCACTTGGAAAACAACAGGAGTAGGAGTTCACAAGACAGCTTCAGCTCTTCTGAGGCATGAAGCTCATACAGAATTCTGTTAAAGTGAATTTCCATCTTCTTGTGTGAAGGAAAAGCATGCTCATCCTTACATGAAGAATGTGAATGTATCTGTAAAATGTTAGCTAAGAATTATTATCTGCAACTTCTCTTGTCCACAACAGAGCCTTTCCTGCTTGCTTCATTTTGTCTCCCAGAACATTGCTACCAGTTGCTTATGAAGCATCTCTTTTTCTCATGATGCTCATTTTGCTGTAGGAGATGTCGTTTTGTAGCTTCTATACTTTTTCATTCATTCTGAAACTAACATGGTTCCTACCTCTGCTCTTTCCCTCCTCAAACATGCACAACAGCTGCTTGATTCCTCTGTTGCACATTTGGTTCTCTGACTGAGGTATCAATAAAAAAAGCCTGTCATACAAATGGGAGGAAAGCTGAGAAATCTCTCAAAATGACTGCTTCTTAAACACTACTGCCTTCATCATGCATGCCTCTTCTGGAGGGTGTGATGAACCTTGGTAAGGATTTGAAGGGCAGTCCAGTGACCCCATGAGGAACTTAGGAAGCAAAGGCATTGGGAAGTGTAGCCTGTTGCAGCCTAAAGGGACTCAGTTGGATATTGTTCAGTTACTGTCCTTGGGCTAGGCAAGGAGGGGTGAAGTCCTCTCCTCTGTTTTCAATCCTGCAGCTTTAGAATGAGGAATAGAGTGAAACAGAGCCTTAAATAGGGATGTGGCCACGTCCTGCTTGGCATCATCTGGGAACAGTGAAAGTCTTCCAGCTAAACCGTAAGAAACCTCCCATTCTCGCCATAATAAACAGAAGCCCAAAACTTCTGTTTTTATCTGTGATTTAGCCTTGCAAATCAGCTATTCTGATTGCTGGGGCTGGAATATTTAATGGAATTTTTGCTGGGGCTAGGTTTTAGGTTTTAGCCAGCAGTGCTCAGAGCCTGAGAGTGACTGAATCACCCAAGGAAGAGGGATTTGTGGCAGAGCTGGGCTTGAGCACTTTAGGAATAGATAACCACAGGAGATATACATCTGAAAGGAGGAAATGGTTTCCTTAGCCTTAACCAGAAGACCAGCCAGGCTAGTGCCATGGTGCTACAAGCATTATTTTGAATATTACTTAAGGGCACAGTGAATAAAAGGTTCCTGTATTATTGTGAATCAGTGAGTTAGAAAAAAAGAAGTATTTGTATTTCTTTGCAGCACTAATGTTGGTATTTAGTTGCTGCTAATTCCTTTTTTCAATCTGGACTAACCATCATTTCACTTTTAACAATTGTAATCAGTCACAGCTATAATGAAACTAACTTTTCTGAATTGCCAAATGAGATTTAAATTTTGGGTAGTCAGGGTGGCTTTTGAAGAGTACGAGAGATCATTCAATTGGCTGAGAAAAATGAAAGCTTTCCACCTTTACTCCACCAGAGATTTCCAGTATTCAACATGTTTATCATTTGGAAATACTCCGTTTCAGCTTCAGAACAATCCAAGTCTTCAATATTGAATCAATCCATATTAAACCAGATTTTCCTAGCTTTGAGTTATTCTTTGGGTGTCCACTTATTAGATTGCACCTTTACATAGCCTCTGCCTTGAACTGGCCATTCCTTAATAAAGCATGTCAGTGTCAGAGAGAATTAAGTTGCACCATGGAAGACACCACCCAGCAGAGAACCATACAGGCTAATCTAGCAAAATAAATTATAAGGCCAGTAAGCAATTCAGATGCCTGAATCTCAGTGAAATACCTGTAGTCAGAAAGGTCAAAGGCCCATCTTTCCTTGTATCCTGTCTCAGTTTTGGTGAGAGAGCAGCTGAGAAGAATGTAGAAATAGGGCAAGCATACACAGCAGCCTATCATAATGTTCTCCTCGCTTTCAGTGCACTCAAGGATGTACGCTGAAATAGGTGTGGGATTTCTTGAACTACATGTGGTTTCCATGTCAGCAAAAGTCATAGAGGTCAATCACGTATGTGAAAAAATGCTTGGTGTAAGCTTTGTCTTACCCACCTCCTTCACTGCAAGCACATCTTCTGCAGGCAATGAATGAGAAATTCAGTTTAATATTGTACTTTTTTTAGAGCAAAATGCTTTGCCCCTTGCCAGTTTTTCAAAATATGCTGTGTTTGTTCAAATAAAGCAGAACTAAACACCTATCTTCAGGGTTCATTTCTTTGTTTATTTGTTTTTTAATTGATAAAGTTGAATTATGTGCAGGTAGTGGCTTTGCAGAAACTGCATATTCTGAAAGAAAATCTCCCCTAACAGAAATCTTAAGCTATCTCCCATTCTGCTCTTGGAACACATCCAAAAAGAGGAGCTAGTGATTTTGCAATAACCAATGTTGAGCTTCAAATAATAAATCAATAATCCTTGAGGAAGATTTAAGTTACTTTGTTCTTTGTTAGGCTGGTTTGTCACAAATTGTTAGGAGGATTTATTTCCCTTTGGGAGCATGACACTGCTGCCATGACAACAGTTATTCACAAAGTCAGATTCATCGCATGATATATAAAATTATGGAAACTGTCTTGGATGTTACTGAATATTCTATGTTTTTTTCTTTTTTTAGTAATTTAACTTAGTGAGTGGATAATAATAATATAGTTTGGAAGCTTTCAGATGTGTATTCTGATATGCAGATAATTTCTTGCAAAGACATTATGTAAAAACATTAACAGAGGTCCAGGTAATTAGTTTATGAGCATGATCTTCATAGTTATCTTTTATGACTTGAGATCATTTTCTTTTACATTTTGGATGGAAAGAGAAAGCACAGTTCATTCTCTGTATACTTGTTCTCAGACTATATGACAAGGCGAGTATTTCCCAGGTACTACAAGGAGCTTTCAGCCGTAGAGAAGTTTGTTTTGAGTCCAGGAAGCAAGTTTTCTTTTTGAAAGTGAAGTATTGCAAGATCCAGTGTAAGCTGGATACCAGCTTGCTAAGTAATAGCGGCTT
>JANRGW010053849.1:0-65262 GCA_024733675.1 Psilopsiagon aymara | reverse complement strand
AAGGCCAGGTTGGACAGAGCCTTGGGTGGCATGGTTTAGTGTGAGGTGTTCCTGCCCATGGCAGGGGGGTTGGACCTTAAGGTCCTTTCCAACCCTAACTATTCTATGATTCTATGACTTACCTCCACCTTCTTCCAGCATCAATATGAAGAATCTTTGTATGATTCTCATACAATGCAAGAGCTTTTATAACCTGAATGGCTACAGCACAGATGTTCACAGCTCTTCCTTTACAGCTACCACTTGAAATAATAGCAGAGGCCAGAAGTCAGGTGCCACAGAACGTTCCCTATTCCCCCTAAGCAGCAGTTGCAGTGAAGGATGATTGCACAGCCTGGGGGTGACCAACACCTTTGGGCTGGTTTGCTAGGTCACCAAGCTGCCCTGGTTGCTGCTGTGACATGTGGTCTTCAGGAAGAGCTTGGATGCTTCAGAAAATATATATATCTGAGCAGGTTTAATTCTCCTCTCAAGAATCAAGAGGATTCCCTGCAAAACCGCTAAAAAGTAGCGCAATGTAAAGAAAAATCATACCTAGTTCATGTTTTCAGAGAGCATGAGAATGGTGGTACATGCCATAAGGTCAGGCCTAACTCAACACAGCAGTTGGTATTATTTATAGATGCAACTAACTCTCCTATTTGCAAGTCAGACACCAGAATAAGACAGTTTACTGCCCTATGGAGTATGGAGTGCCTGTCCCTAATGCAAATTCCCCTTCACAAGGGGCCTGGTCAAACTAGAAGGCAGGTCAGATCCTCCTGGGACTCCCTGGAGTCCCTCAAATCATGAAAAGCACTAGCAGGACCGACCCCATGCTTTGTGGTGTCCCTTCAGCATCTGATGACCAGGGGACCAAAGTGATGTCCAAAAAGAGGGGTGAAGTGACCATTGGCCTTTTTACTGTATTTACTATAAGTAAACTAAGGGATTTTTTTTAGCAAAGAACACAATATAGCCTTAGACCACCTACGGTTATACTTAACACTAATTTACTCACAGGTAGGGAAACTGATTTTTGATTCATACTTCTGCTTCATTTAAGACAGAGAGGAACAGTTTTGGGGAAAATATTATATCCATATGGGGGAAAAGGGAGCAAATTAGAGGATATTTAGCTCCCATAAATCTTGAGGGTAACTCTAGTTTGGAAATATTAAGAAATCATGAATGCCGTAAGCTCATGCATGATCTATGAAAAGCACTTTGCCACCTCAATAAATCAGAGCTGGCAGAACTGATGTCCAGCAGTGACAGGGAAATGCTGTCTGCCAGACCTCTCCAGGAGCATTGCTGTTCTGCCTCGGCTATGAAGCCCATCTGGCATATTCTAGGGTCCTTCAGGAAATATCAGGATATGCCTCAAACAGGCCATGGGAATGCTCTCTGCAGAGCACCTAAAATACATTCCAAGGAATGTGTGGGAGTTTGTCACACAGAAAAAGTAAATGTTTCTAAATTATGTTAAATTTTGTATCCACTGAGCAGCTTGTATATGGGACGCTGCATTTTACCCAAGTCATCTGTTACAGCTTCCTAAGGGCTGCAGATCTGAAATAGGCTTGCGCTCTATGTCCAAACAGCAAATCAAGGGAGAGTTTTGATTCTTCAGACTGAAATTTCAGGCTCTTCCTCTCTACAACACCCCAAATTCCAGAACAGAAATCATGCAACCTCATGGCACATGATAGCCTTGAAAAGATGAGAAATTTGGGTGCCTGTGGCACACACTTATGCGCTGCATGATTTGGGAGAGAAATGCCAAGCATTTAAATCTCTAGTTTGAATGGCGCCTCTGATAAATTAAATCTAAACAGACTAAATGCTGGATATAGTCATTACAAGTTACAGCCTAAATGTCTCCCAGCTCGCAAAGTGTGTGTTCCTTATATAAAGACATTAATAAAATCTCTAACACAATTTGTCACTGCACGCTGTGAAAAGAAGCGTACTGCCAGAAAACTATTCTTTAACAGGAATCTATGTGCACAAGTAAGTATGATATATATTTATGCCTATGCGATTCTGGCTTACACGACAAAACCTGACATTTCCAGTTATTTTCTCCATAGCAAGTAGGAAGATTTGTGACCCCAAACCATCTCTACCTGGAAAGCTGAACAGATGCTTCTCAGCCAAGTTTTCTAACCATTTCCATTTTGCCCTTGATACAAAGATCCATTCACAGCTACCCCTCTTTGACATGTGCTGAGGCATTCAGTATCAGTAGCACTAACTTCCCACAGTATCTTGCAAATCCTAGACTAGCACCTCCACTGTTCACTACTGAACAGTTTCAGACATTTAATCTTGACTGGAATACACTCCTTACTCCTACCTCCCACTTTCAAAGCAATTAATACATAAATGTGTAGAAGAGAATATACTAGACCAGAAGGAAAGCAAAATAAACTGACTGATAGTCTTTACGTCTAACTAGGAGGGAGGAAGATAAGGTCAAATCCCTGAAAGAGTAGAGGAGATGGCGGCACCATGTTTCCAGAAATCATGACATTACGTAAAGGCAGATTGGCAGCCACTAAGCTCCTCTGTGGGCTTATTTCTCAGGTATTTCCTCCCCACTTCCCCTTCCCTTCTCCTTTTAAGCCACCCTGCCGTTTTATTTCATTCTTAGGGAGAATCAGCAGCAACGGAACACTGGAAGCTGAAGGAAAAAAACCAAATGGTGCTGGAGCCCAATACTGTACATAACCTGCACATCACAGTTCTAAAAGGGCATGAACCACCCTTTTTAGAAAGCAAACAAATCACACACAAACAAAAGAATGACTTATTTGTTCTGCCATGACTCCTATCTTGTGTTTGCTTACGCTTAAAAGCATCCATGGTTAGACAGATGGCAAAAATCTACCAATTTTATCAATACAATGGCCAAAGCACTCTAGCACTGAATAATTAGCTCTGAGAGCAGCATTTATACAAGCACGGAGAGAAAATCCAAAACAACCTTTTCCTTTTTCCCTAGCTAGACCTAGACTTATGTTCTCTCCCTAGCCTGCCTTCTCTGGGGAGCAGCACAGTATGATAGCACAAGGAGTGAGGAGGTTTGTGATGTCCTGATTTCACACTTCTGATTGACATTAATCCTCTGCAAAAATCCAAGCAGCTCAAAGTTTCCTCAAGCAGCTGAAAAATTTAAGAAACCACATTAATAAGGATTAACCCCATCCTATAACAAAAATACATCTTTTCCTAAATCAGCAAACAAAGGAACCAAAACACAGATGGCTGCAAGAAGAAAATCCACCTTAACACAGAGATCAGGCCAAAAATTAAGCTGAACTTAGCAAACTGCAGATACGGGCTAAAATAAAATCAAAGGCTGGACTAAGATGATCTCCAGAGGTCCCTTCCAACCTTAACAATTCTGTGACTCTTGTGAATATTATAAAGGTAACTTGGCACTGAGGAATGGTTGGTCAGTGCACTCTACCACTGCCATTTCATACCCCTTGCTCTTCTTTTGCAAGAGACACTGAGCCACTGATCCCTATCCATCTTCTTCCATGCTATTCCTGCATATAGACCCTGAGTGAACCTACAGTTATTCCTTTCAGGCTGAAAAGTCCTCAACTACTTGGCCATTCTCTGTATAGATGCCACTGAAGTAGGCAGCATTCAGCACTGCTTTGTTTTATTCCCTGCCCTTTCCCAATAACACTACAATTTAGCTTTTGTCTGTTACTGAGCTAGTGTAACCACTTGTTCCTTCGCAGCTCTGCAAGAAGGACCATGAGATGTAAACCATGGTTATTCTGACAGGAAGAGGCAGTAAATGCCACAGCCACTGCAAAAAAAAATTACTATCCCATAAGCAAAGAAAAGGAAGGGGCAGCTGATGTCCATTGACCATAAAACCTACCCACCCACAAGCCACGTAGCAGTTATCCCAGTCTTCTCTCCTGGGAATGACTGCTCTGTATTTTCAAGGCACTCTGGAGCATCATCAGCCTTCTTGTTCTCTCGGCTCTCCATCACCTAGTAGGTTGTTTAAACTCAATGTCGCAGAAATTTCCCATTGCCTGCTCACTGCTCTATTTAGAGCCAGACCAGCTGCTCCAGCATATCTTAAAGGGCCTCCATACCCTGCACTGTGGTTCATACACAGAACATTGTCATGCTTTTGCAGAAAAGATAAACATCCTATCATAACTGAAAAATGTAACTATCACAGCTGTAAAACCAGTGAAGTATTCCACTTTATTCAGGATCTGAAAACATCAGCTCAAGGGCCATGTCTGGTTCTGGGCCCCACGCAAAAAAAACTGAACAAACTGGAAAAAGGCTGTAGGAAAGCCGTGAAAAAGATCTAAAGTCTACAGAATGTGATGTCTGAGGAAAAATAGAAAGAAATTAACTTTTTTAGGTAGTAGCCCTAGGCCTAACATGCAGCAAAGGAAACTTAAATTAAGCATTAGTAAGAGGTCTCATATGCTTAGCATTATTGCACATTGAAATCTATTGCCTGGACACAGGTTACAGAACTTGCATCACCTACAATGGTTTCTGATTTTATTGTCTTATTTTTAAGAACAGGTTTACATGCATTAAGCATGGGTTATCCGCAGCTGTGTCAACTTTTTAGAGGGAAAATGAAACCGATGAAGTTTTGAAGCTCTGCATAGGTCTTCTTTTAAAACTATTTTTACACCGCATTAACATTGCTAGGAGTTGACCATGTACCCAAGCTACAGTCTGCTGCCGTTGGGAATCAAGAGCTCCAGATTTCTTGTGCTTTTTATGTACTTACCTTCATATATGGTAATCAAATTTCAGTACAAACACATCTGTAGATAAGCAGCACACGGATTTTGCAAGCTTCTTGCCTGCCAAGACTGCTTTCTGTTTGTACCTTGCATCTTTGTGATAAACAGGAAGACACGTAAAGTTTAACCTTTGTGCAGTCATTAACATCTTGGGCTTATGCACCACCAACACACAAAATCAAAGACTGATTTAATATCAGCTCAGTCCTTCCTGGTAACTATGTTCTGACAGGCATGAAGTCCAACAGAGTACCCTGAACACCTTACCTATACAGCGCAAATAATCCTTACAGGGACTGGAAAGTTTTGAGATAAACTGTAAATATTAAAGAGAAACACAAAATCAGTTTGCCTTCTTTAATGAAATCCTCAGATTTCCCTACTGATTCTCCAAACATTTCAGACAAATTCCACAGATGCACACACAAAAATCACACGAAGGTCGGTTTAAAGGTTGGCTTCCTTTTGGGAAAGAAAAAAAACCCTACAAAATTCAGACAAGGCAGAAACTCTGTCCTGACCTGCCCCACAGTGCAGCATATAAGAGAATGTGCAAAATTTGTCGGAGTTCACCAACCCCTCTAATACCAAAACACAATTAAGCAAGGGTGAAAAGCTGACTTCCAGACAATGTAGAATGATGTTAGTTTAAAAGCGAGTCCCCTAATGTCATTTCAGTATCATAGTTTGTTTTCCATGGGTTATTGTCAAAGATGTAAGATTGAATTACAGCTAGTTTTTCCTACCAAAAGTCACGTGGGGTGTTCAAGCCTCGGAGGAAGCCCTGAGCCAAATAGATGTGATTACATGGTATTTGGAAACACGATGAAGGTGAGCAAAAAGCAGACTGTAATTATGTAATTACTGCCTGAGTTTTCAAAGCCTCCTGTGCAAATAAAAAATGAGATGAGGAGAAAAGGTCCAGTCCTTCTCCCTGCACAAAGAGTTAGGCTCACTTGGAAGATGCCAGGCAGCAACTGCCACTTGGCCAAAGTTTAGCAGAATTTTGCTCCTGCTCGCATTCTGCTGGGTCAGGAAGGAGACTGCTGTTTCTAATGAAAAAGGAGAGCAGTCATCTAGGCTAACTGCTGCTGTGCAAACTCCCAAAAGGCCGGGTATCTGATTTTTCTCGTGAAGATCTTACATACGTTCCAGAAGACTGCAAATGATGGGTCAGTTTCCATCACTGACCTGTACTCTTTCTTTATTTATCTCTAAATACATCTCTTCTTTAATCAGTCTGTTAAAAAGCAGTGACTGCCCTTTGCTTCCATAAAGCTATCTCTTTATTCTACTTGCAGAGAAAAGTTAATCCACAGCCACGCCATTGCCAACAATCCTCCCACCCACTGCTCATCCCTGCCACCGCTGGCATGTTTCGCTGCCCTGAGCTGCCAGCAATCTTATGACAGAGTACAACAAATTGCACTTCACTGTTTCAAACCCCTCTGACCCCGTTTCCTCCCAAGACATTATTTAATGCCTGCATCTATCTTGAGGCTATCCTATTGTATCGGTCAAATTTCCAGATTTCAGAGTATTGAAGGGAACAGTGACATTTTTAGTGGCCTTCCTAATAAGTACTAATGCCACTGCAGAAGGAGCCTGGAATACTTAATTCCTCCATCTAGAACAAAAACCACATATAATTTCTGTTTATGGATGTCACGAAAGCTGAAAAGAAATTGGTACATCTGTAGGGCACAATGTGTACAACGATGGCACCATCAGCTAAACCAGAAATGCACATATTGTTTGGCACAGACAAGCACAAGCACAGAACAGATGTGACTGCTCTGTCAACATCCAGCACAGGGAAACAAATAGGCACAAAAGACAAATGAGTATGACCTGATCACGATACAGCCAGCTAAAGACAAAAATAAGGTCATTAACATTTAAAATGAGTAAGCTCCAAAACAGCCCTGTGATGGAAGCCAAGGAAGACAGGAAAGTGCAAAACAAATGACTTGAGGCAAAGCTCGGTCAGTTTATGGAAGGGGTTAGATGATTTGGTGTGTGCATAAGCTGGGGACTAGACCTTGTAATTCATTCAGTTCCTGAATGCCTGATGTTCCTTCAACTCTGGCATATTGTTCCCAGTCAAAATCTGCTTAAGTCTTACTGGAGTGAGGATGCTGGCAGAAGAAAGGTCAATATTTCAAGCATCTTTACTGAAACAAAAAAGGTTGTTCTGAAAGAAAAGAGCCTTTATTTTTTTTAAGGCTCAGATACTTCCACAATGATCAATGCCATTTCAGAACCCAGACAAAAAACTTCCTGTTAAGATGATATGGAAATTATTAATCTGCTGTGAAGTACACACCTTAGCATCCAGAGAGGTCTTTTCAGCTCTTCTGATTTTCTTACATGTAGTGCAATATTCTGGAAAGTTCTATGGGATGCAGTTCCTCTCATCACACTCCTGGGAGAATCACAGCTTACATGTTACAATATTTTCCTAGCCTTATAGTTGAAATCAGACCTCAATAACTAATAAAGGCTCAGAAACCTGAGGAAGAATAAAGAGAAACCCTTATTTTTAAACTGCATGCATCTTCTGTCCTGACTCATTATTACCGAGTATTTGTAGGTTGCAATTCTCATCAATGCAAGTCCCTACAGTGACTTTAACGTGTTCCAGAGAAAGCCTCTCCAATGAAAACGCAGGCAAAAGACATGTCTGCTTTCAGACACAAACAGGAAATGAAAGCAAAACAGTAAAATGAGGGGGGGGAAAAAGGTCTGTAGAAGCTATTGTACCAATAGTTGCCTACAGTGCATAAGACAGGCAGATAATTAAATGCAAGTACACAAAGACAAGAAGTAAATTGTTCAGCTTCATTGAGCACTAAATAAATTGATGCTCAAAGACAATCATACAGATAGTGCACTGTGATGTTTCTTAGAATTTTCTGTCAGATATTTTCAAAAGGTTTTTTTAAGTCATCACAATCTGAGCTTACCACAAAAGCTGGCATAGCAATGACAGTATCAAATCAAGTCTATAGTTCTGTTGAGAAAACAGGACGAGATGAACTAGAAACAAGAACGAAAGCTCCAGCAAAACCAAGAAGGGACTGGAAGCATGGGTGATGCTGGCCAAACACAGTTCTCTCTGAATATTTTGAAATCGGACAAGGCTTTTTGGCTGGAATCCACACCATAATTTGCACCATTCAGAAGATGGACATGCTAACTAAAAAGCCAAAACTGTGACGGTGGAAATGGTCTCCCTTGCACATATTCCTAATGCCTAAAAAATTTATCTTGGCATGCTCCTTTTCGTAGTTGTTCAAGAAACGGTTGTGTGGTTTTCAAGCTTGCCTAGTAGTCAAACCAGGGCAATTCATCTGACCAAAGAATAAGCTCTTTTTACCTATACCAAGTGAAAGAGGAAAATGCAGCTTTAGGTGCTCCCAGGTACTGCCACATGATGTGCATTTGTACAATGTATACACAAAAAAATTATCACTATCATCAGAATCTATTACCACTTATTGAAAAACCATTACAGACAGATTACAAAGCTGCTATTAATGAGATCCATACCAGTCCCGATGGGAAAAAAATCCAGATGTGTTTCTGTTATTTTGCTGTACAATAGACTTCTATTGTAGTGCAGGATGAACTGAGGGCAGTCAGTTGTTGTGATTTAAGGTTCAGATAGAGGCTTTTTTCTTCCTTTAACCAGATGCAAAACCCTCCAAGGATTTTTTTGCATCTCACAGGCTCTGACTGGGAACAAAATAAAGCAAAAACATATACCCCAAATAGGAAGTGTGTTTGTCAGAGGGGTCTTTTCCTCCCTAGTGCCAGTGTGAGCAGGTCCTTTTAAACTGGAGAGAATATCTGATATGGAAGACACAGACCCTGTGCCCAGTTTAAGGTAATTCTTTACCTCTCCTTTCACCTTGTTAATTCCAGCCCTTAGCCCAAGAGTGATCTGTAAAGCAACACGCATTAAAATCTTCCAGATAATATCAGCACTGTTTAATATAAGCCTCTCTCCTTTGGTCCCACGGTTTTAAAAATAAGCAAGTATTTTAACAAAACAAGGGTAAGATACCAAGCTTGTAAAACCTTTTTCTGGGTTCTGCTTCCAGAGATAAGTCAGAGAGACTGGATACTGAAGAAAGTTTCCATGTAAGAGGCCACCTGACAAAATCAAAAGGATTTACTGACTCAAAGAGCAAGTGGGTACAGTGGAGAGAACTGCAAACAGTAGACAGCACAGACAGCTATATCCTTTCTTCCTCCTCCCACACAGAAAGTGTCTGGTTTGAGTTAAGAGACTGGGAAGGGAAGAAGAGACTGGAGGTGCAACTTGACTACTCTGACAAAGAAAAGGACCATGAACCACGCTGCCCTTTCCTGTCCTACTTGCAAAACAGGTGCCAAAAAATTAAGACCTATTTTTCCAGCCAGTGCGCTTACTGGCCTCCCCCAGCCAGGATCCCCCTATGCTCTGCTGTGTCCCCAAGTCAAAAAGACTGTACAGCAACAATGGCATCCACATCAATAAGTTCAAAGGACTCTGCTGCAAGACTTGATGGATACCTGAAGCACAAGGTAAGTTCTCAAAAGCTTGCTCTCCAAAACACTATACACCTTTTGGAGGAACAGATATCCTCCCTGACTCACTAATCAAAGCAGACAGGCCTCCAAATCATTCTTATTGCACCACCTGAAGAACAGCATGACAGTCCTCATTCCAGGAATGGAGCTCTTCAATGAGATGGCTCATTTCAACAAGTTCCCACACAAAAAGCCAGTAGAAAAAAAGGATGCTGTTGGTTTATGCATTTTAGATTTATGTAAGTCACTGAAATAAATACTAAATATTATTAGCTACTAAAGGACACGGTTATGATGAAAATGAGAGGATAAAAAACCCACACAAATTTGTCTTCTCTTTCAGTACCCTTGATAAAGAAAGCACTTTTCCTACAGCTGTGGGAAAGAAAACAAGACATAATGGTGAAAGTTAAAATTACACATCTTTTGGCTGTTATCAAAGGGAACTATAGCACATGGACAAAGTGCAGTCTGAGTGATCCCAAGTTCCAAACCAAAGAAATGCTGCAGGCATATTAATCATCATCATTTACATTTGCTCCTGAATATTACAAAGAGCAGTGAATGTTGCTGATCCGCTACTTTTGTCCCAGTAGCAACACTTAACTGTGTGAACTGCATTTGGCCTTTATAGAAAGCATCAATAGGATCACTCCTACCATTGATACTCTCCCAGAGGCCCCCTCAGGCTACCCAGTATTAAGCAGTTTGGGCTCACAGCACTGCTAGTTGACACAGAGATCCTGCCACACCCTGGAGTTTTCCATACCTTTAGTGAGTGGGTGGAACAAAGTAGGAGAGTGACCTTGTAACCCAGCATCTTCACAGATCCATCAGGGAGCCACAAAACCTCACAGAATTGTTTAGGTTGGAAAAGACCTTTAAGATCACCAAGTCCAACCATTAACGTAACGCTATCACGTCCACCACTAAACGGGGTCCCCAGGTGCCACATCTACACATCTTTGAATTACTTAAAGATGTAGTATTTATGTGGGGCGGTGACTTAACCACTGGCTCCACTCTCTAGGGCAGCCTGTTCCAATGCTTAACAACCCTTTTGGTGAAGAAACCTTTCCTAATACCAATCTAAATCTCCAATGGCGCAGCTCGAGGCCCTTTCCTCTTGTTCCATCACTTGCTATTTGTGGGAAGAGACTGACATTCACCTAGCTACAGCATCCTTTCAGGCAGTTGGAGGAAGCGGTAAGATCTGTCCTGAGCTTCCTTTTCTCCAGGCTAAACAGCCCCAGTTCCCTCAGCCACTCCTCAATAAGACTTGTTCTCCAGAGGCTTCACCAGCTTACTCTCCACCTCAGCCTGGAATTCTATCTATTCACTGTATTTTCTTAGCATCACCCAGTTTTGGTTTATTTTCTCATTCTTTTGTTTGCCCACCTATGTTTGCCTAACCACTTAGATGGTCTGCACAACCATTACAGTATTCAAGCACTCCACAAACAATTACTTACAATTTACATCTGTCAAAGAAAGTGCTCGTGTTTTCATTCAACCTCTTCAAAGTTTTAAAACCATTTCCATGAAGGTATTAAACTTTTCTCTCCCGTCATTTTGGAATTAGACACAGTCAAGAAATCTCTCCATTACAGTGACAAATTGCAGTCACTTTGCTCTTGTTTAATCTTACTTTTAACAAAACAATCACCTTGGTGAGAAAAACTACAAAAGTCACGGAAGCTCACGTGACTAAGTCTAAAAAGCCTAAAAAGTGAAAGCTTTGGAATGAACTGGCAAAAGAAAATGAAGACCACAATGTAAATAATGAGTACTCTTAATCATGAGCTATTTCTAATGTCTTACCGCCTTAAGGATTTCTACCCTTCAATAAATCAAGAAATACTCAATCACTTTTTCGAGCTTACTGAAGTAAAACAGAAGAAATGACAGAAAAAAACCCCAGGCAAGCTACGGTTCAAGCTACCAAATAAAGTCCCTTAATAATAATAATTTATTATTCAAAGCTGTAATAAAATCCCAGAAAATATTCTGACTGCCCTTCTGTATTTTTCTACAATAGTTATTTTTCTTAAGACAATTTCCCCATGTAAGCTTAGAGCAGCTTAAAAAAGTTAAACCCCACAACCTCATCTAATTCAGGATACTCTTAAATCTCCCTGTCTAAACAGAAAAGTTGAAGAACTACTTTAGCCGACTATCCCTTGATCTCAGTGACAAGAGAAGCAGCAGATTTGCATTAACCAGTAAAATAGCAACACTGTCAGCCAAAAGGAGAACTTCCCACAAGTATTTATGGGTGCTCTTTGGGGAAGCATTCAAACAAACTCCAAAGACAACCACAGAGTAAGAAAACAGTACAATATCATCCCACATTACTCTCTCTGCTTCCACAAGGCTCATGCTCAGCCCTCCTGAACCACACCTTTCTTCTGGAAGTTTTGCTTTTCCAAAGTTGCAAACCAAGTGTACTTGGCAGTGAAGTTCACAAGCAAGACCACTATAAAACCTGCAGATTCTCACGACAGTGCTGTACAAACGTCACTGTCAAAACTTCAAGCCTACAAATAACCAAAGAAAAGATTTTCAGAGACAATTGGCACTTTGTTGAATTCAACAGAAACTGCATAGTAACTCGTCTTCTGAAAATATCAAGTCACTCATTACCGTACTTATCTTCTAGTAAGTAGTACTGAATATTCCTGGTGCACATTTTCCCACCGCAACAGCCTGATACATTCTCTGCAGCTATGGTTTTTGTTTCATTATCTTGGCCAGTCATGAATCAAATCAATAGCCCTTGTAGAGATACCAAGCTTTAGAGGTACAAAACAGGTCCACTCCCGTCAACTTCTATCAGCTATCCCTTGAAAAATGGCATCCAAGCTATAGGAATTAGTAACTCCCACACTGAGAATAGGAATCAGGAGTAAAAATACAAGAGCAGCTCTAGTACAAAAAAGAGAAGGTTGATATACAGCAGTACCAACAAATTGCTTCCAAACCCGCCTATAGCCAGCACAGCTTTGGAGAATCTGTAACAGTGTGAGCTTTCATTCCATGGCTACTTATTTCTTGATAGCAAGTGTGTACTTAATGCTGTAAAGAACAAATCTGGACAAGCTTTGCCTGCTTTGCTTACTGTTATCACCCACTGAAAGCTACCATGGGTATTTCTTGAGCCTGGATTCTGAGGGCAGCGATCTCAAGGCACTGAGCTGTGCAACCATTAACCAACAATCAACAATTAACCAATCAACACTAACCCTAGAGCAGATGCACGGGGATCAGAGATGTGTGCTTCTTGGCAATCACAGCTCCTGCATTAAAACTGGTTCTCTGAGGAGGGAAGAGGGGCAAGAATTGCTTGATTTTTATCTTGGGATTATTTTTGTTGAGAATTCATCAGCCTGCTTGCCCAACAGTAAGGAAAATCCTACCCAAGGATGCCAGTGAGACTGTGCTGGGTCAGATCAGAGTTCAAAATCTCTTTTCCAAAAATGGCAATAAATGGATATCAAAGGTAAAGCAGGAATGTGGCAAAGAGATAAAATATTTCCTCCCTAACATTCACACAGCTTTCAAACATTTTCAGAGGAGTAGATTTCCTAAGCTTGATGTGGTTTGTCTAATCAGCAACCCCCTTTCCCTCCCAGCAACAGATCCTTCCTCCAAATGTTTGTTCAGACTCCCCTGGAATTCGTACAGACATTTTACAGACATCATATGCTTCGACAAGGAGTTGCCCAGGTATATATGATCTGACACATAAAGAACTGAATCTTTTTTATTCTGATGCACTGAAGTAGAAACACATTATGCAGAAAAACTCTATCAGAGTTTCTTCCCTTCCATCTTTCTTCCCTGTAGTAAAAGCAAAGAGAGAATTCAGTGCAACTCAGCCAGAAGACCCACCACAGAAGATCAGATGTCCCGCTGCTCTCTTGCTTCCTTCTCCTTGGACACTAACAGTCACATACATTTTTATCCCATTTATTACATACCCAGCTGCCTCAGCAATCACATCACCTCCTACCTCTCAATCCCCCTTTACCCTTGAGGTCTTCCCTTATTCTGCCTTTGGGATTTGATGTAAACAAGCTTGAAGAAGTTTTCTTTTATGCAGCTGTTATCTGGGAAGCACACTCTACCTCTGTGCAGCAGAAACCTTTATTATGTGCCTTATGGGTTCCTTCAGCCTGTGTCTCACCAGCTGGCTCCCCTGGTGTCTACCACACTTGCTCTCACCTACTAGGTGAGCAACTACCCCTTTCTGGCCTGGCAAACCACTTAGCAACTTTTAAAACTCTGAAGTAGTGCAGGCAGTAGTCCTTGTCCCACCACATAAGGAGTCCAGCCCTCTCCTGTGTTCACAGAGGACATGTTCCCCTAAGATGCTTGGCAGCTGTAGATGACTGGCAAGTTTCAGATTTATTACATATGACTGAAAACCTGTCTCTGCACAATGTAACTCCCAACAGGAGTGCCAGAAATGAAGTATCTGCAGAGGACTGAAGGGGCATACATGTGCAATGAGCCACAGCTGCTTTCTGGGAAACAGTGCACAGGCACAGGAACCATGGTATGCTCAGGAGTGGTCTGGGCTTCCAGCTCCTGAAGAACATGAAGTCACTACATCCACAAGAAGCAACAGTTACAGCAGTTATCAACTGCTTCAAGGAGATCCAATCTTGCTCTTCTGAGCTGGCCAATGCTCTTCAACAGCTGCACACAAGGACTGAAACACTAGCCTTCAAAAAGGCGTATTTCATAAGGAGATGAGGTCTGTCCAGATACAAATGACAAACAGCCACATTACTCCTCTTTACCCACTAGCTAGCGTGGGAATAAAGCTCATACACAGGAAAACTGCTCTGCAGCAATGTCCTGCAGCTGTCAAAAAGCTGGCATGTGAACAAGTTGAGCACAGGAAGAAGAGAAGTGCTACTGGAACCCTGGCCAACCGAGCACTTTCAGAGTCTCAGCATGACAGCACAAAAGTCAGTGGCTGTAGAGACACTGTCCCATTCCACCTTCTGTACCTTGGACATTCACATGTTGTTCCTAGTGACCTGCAGGAAGTACAGTAATAGGTATGCTTTGACCCAGCAATATTGTCTTAAGACCCAGTCTTGCACAGGAAATGCTGATGAATTACCTCTGGTAGACACTGAAATCACTCAACCAGTTAACTGAGATTAGATTAGCTAGTAGGCTTGAAAAAATACTATGAATAATATGTGTGCAGCCACACATGTTTTTACTCAATTACATGACAGTAGAACGTGTATTACTTCTAGCATCAAGGCTATACCAAATCAGATAAGCAATCCCACCTAAAATCAGAAACAGGAACATACTACCCACAAGAGTAGAATAACTTTGTACTAAGCTACAGTGGAATAACTGACCAAAAAACCACCAGTCCCTATCAGCTTCAAAAGCAATGCCTTAAAGAGCAAGAATTCACATTCTTATGTGTTTTTTTTTTTTTAATCTGTTACTATAGCTGTTTATTATTATTTAAAATCTATTATTATAGCCATATTACTTGTATATGATGATGCATCTCTTATTCAGATCTCATCTTAGTAAAGTCTATATGTTTAATAGAATCACAGAATGGTTTGGGTTGGAAAGGACCTTAAGATCATCCAGTTCCAACCCCCCTGCCATGGGCAGGGACACCTCCCACTAAACCATGTCACCCAAGGCTCTGT
This sequence comes from Psilopsiagon aymara, assembly GCA_024733675.1. Taxonomy (NCBI): domain Eukaryota; kingdom Metazoa; phylum Chordata; class Aves; order Psittaciformes; family Psittacidae; genus Psilopsiagon; species Psilopsiagon aymara. The sequence continues at coordinate 50,201 of JANRGW010053849.1, read as the reverse complement.
CCAACCTGGCCTTGAGCACCGCCAGGGATGGAGCATTCACAACCTCCCTGGGCAAACCATTCCAGTACCTCACCACCCTTACAGTTAAGAACTCCTTCCTTATATGTAACCTAAACTTCCCGTTTAAGTTTGAACCTGAATTGGTTGGATCAGTTTGAAATTTGGCCTATTTATATTTGAGAACCAAGAAGGGTTAATATTAATGCAATTTACTGCTTTTCTGCCATTCACTAAATTGAACACACCTATGTTTTTTTTCTCTGCAAACTAAACATATCATGTTTTCCTTCATACAGATCCAATCCTTCCTACAGAGACAGCCTATGACTTTATTTTGAGTAGATCAGAAAGCAGGTCTGCAGTAGGTGCGCAGACATGCTGGCATTCTCTGCCACTGCCTCTTCTCAGCAAGGAGTAAAAAAGGAAGAGCAGAGGACCAAGGCATGAGTTCTGTGGGCCTCCTCCTAGAGGAGGCTTGATAGAGCTGGGTGTGAATGAGCTTCTGAAGGACCTGGGAAGGAGTGTTGCAGTGAGAGAACAAGAGAGGAGACAAACAGGTAAGGGAAAACTGACGTTTTGAGAAAAGTCAGCTTGATGGTGGTAAAAGCTGTTGGCTGGAACAACCTAAAGGCCTACCAGTTTTAAGCAATCACTTGTTACACTGCTTCTTCCACCCCCTCCTTCCTGTAAAGTCACATCACATCAGCTCATGTCCAGGAACTGCCTTACATACTGCCTACGCACCGCAATTCCTGAGGATCTGATGATATTCACCAAACTGCGCGTCACGGCAGCTCCTGCTCTACCACACCTCAGTGGCACTGAATGTCACGCCAGAATTTGCTCTTCCAGGTGGCCGTAGTGGACACTGGCTTGTGATTGGAAGAACTAAGAAGATATGAGAAGGGAAGCAGTAAACGCAAGATTACATATACCATGGGACAGTCACACTGGTGACTGGGACTACAGAATTCACTTCTTAAATCCCTATTTCAGTCACACCTCTAAATTCTGCTCGGAATCTGAGACCAGCCCTTGCAGCTTAGCAGTGAAGAAGTCATAGGCTCTGCCAACAAAAAAGCCACCAGAACCTCTGTCTTTTGAAGTTTCTAGAGGCCGTCAAAAGGTGTAAGCTGTACTATAAGCAGCCCAGTATGGAACTGCAGGAGAGAAGCTCAAGGACATGAATAGAGTGTTATACTTGAGCACAGAGATGAAGGGAGGAGGGCAATGACTAGTAGAATGTGATACAAGACAAGTATTTTCTCAGGTGGAGAGGTGAACTCTCCAGATATATGGGAACAGGCTAGCAAGCAGAAGAGCAGAAATTTCAGGAAAATACCTGTCAAAGAATGAGAAAAAAACCTGAAGAGGAAAACAAAGCAAATTAGGTGATGAGAAGATAAAGAAATTATTCTGAGTATTGTCAATGACTCCCATCTGCAGTGGGGAGCAGTGAGACGAGGGGCAGCAAATGCTGAAGAGGGCTTGTACAAAAATGAAGAAAGGAAGAACCCATTTATAATGGGAAGGTTCAGACTGGTACCAGATTTCCGTCAGAGTAAGAACAATACACTGTGAGGTGAGCCAGGGTGGACGTGGTGGAAGACAAGAAAGGCAGTAGAATAAATAGCAAGTTAAAAAAGGACAGAGAGAACAGAACACCTGTCAGTGGAGGAAAAGGAGATATAAGGTAAAACAAGGAAATCAAATGAGTTGTCATAAGTGATGCAACAAAAAAAAAGTCAATGAATTGTGAGATTTGAGCCACTACATACACAGTCAACTTCAGATAGGTCCACAGTGCACGATTTTCAGTCACAGGACTTGCGCTGGTTTGTATCATACCATGGTCATCTAAATGTTTAGAAGACTATTTTTAATATTCCTTTAAAGAGTTTTCCTGGTAAGCAAGTTTACTGTGCTGTGGTTTCTCAAGTCCCTTTGTAAACCCTCAAGTTTAGGTAATATATTTGCTCCTTCCGTTCCTGCAGCAGAAGTCTGATTTTAATGAGAGATTGCACATTTTGGTTAGCAACTCAATCATTACATTCTCAAGCCTCTTTAAAATTCCTAGAAGTATATAGTCCAGGACGAGTGATTTAGCGCTCATTAGTTTAGCTGGAAGAGAGACCAGAAACACTGCTTCCGAGAGACTTTACTGTTCTGAAGTTGGTTCCTAAGTGTACAGCTTGAAAGTAAAAAGGAGGTCCGATTTACAAACCCACAACATGGAGGAGAACTCAGGCTTGAACTAGATAGTCTATCCACCTCCTTCCTGTCTGTACAGATGAAAACAAATATGCCTCTACTTAACTTTCCAAAAACACTTGCTGCTACTGTGACCAGAAGCATGAAGAAAAATAAGCCCTCTAGCTAGTTACAGTAATAGCTTCCATAGTATTCGACATCTTGATCAGTCGGGTTCTTTTAAATGATTAGTAAGGCTGTAATTAAGGAAACCGAAGGAAGAAAGCTAAAGATGAACGAGGCCTTTATTCAAGGTATCTCTGAGAAGGGGCAGATTCTGCAAGACAACCAAAGATGAGGGTCCTGGTTGACAAGTTGAATACAAGCCAGCATTGCGCCCTTGTGGCAAAGGTGGCCAACAGCATCCCGGGCTGCGTTAGGCAGAGGGCTGCCAGCAGATCAAGGGAGGGGATCCTTCCCCTTTGTCAGCACTGGGGAGGCACTGCTGGAGGGCTGGGCACAGGCCTGGGCTCCCCACTACAAGAGAGACATGGACATACTGGAGTAAGTCCAACAAGCTAAAATGATTACGGGATTGAAGCATCTGCCGTATGAGGGAAGACTGAGAGAGCCGGGATTGTTTAGCTTTGAGCAGCAGAGACTCAGGGGGCTGTTATCAATGTACATAAATATCTGATGGGGGCAGTCAAGAAGGCAGAGAGGCACCCAGCATACAGGGCAATAGGAAAAATGTGACATGCAAGAAAGTCCATTTAAAATAATTAAGCCAACTTTTACTGCAAGAATAGTCAAAGAGGTTGCGCAGAGCGGTTGGGGAGCCTCCATCTGTGGAGCTACTCAAACCCAATTGAACATGACCCAGAGCAACCTGTCCCAGGTGACCCAGCTTTGAGCAGTGGAGTTGGACTAAACCATCTCCAGAAGTCCCTGCCCAACCCAGCTAGCCAGTGATTCTGTGATCCTTTTCCCCATACAGCAAGGAACACTAAAGTTGCAAAAGCTCAATTCTTATCCAGGTCAAATCTTAGAACAAGGGTCTGCTAAAACTCCATTTTATACAAATGCTGACCTCAGTTAGCCTAATCAAGTGATAAGATTACAAAACAGAAAAAGGGCGTTTAATTTGATTAATACCAGTAGCTATTCCACTGACCTAATGCTTGGCCAGGCAGAGCTTGCGAAAACTGGATTAATGCGTACGACTACAGGATTTCATTCTCTGGAAATCACAGCTTAAATCTGACATTCAACAAAACTAAACTGTAGTCTTAATGTCATCCCATTGCTAACAGGCATATTTATACCCGGCGTAAAACATGCAAGGATAATTTGGCAAATCTACTGTGCTCTCCTAAGACCTCACCTGGAGTATTGTGTGCAGTTCTGGTGTCCTCAACATACAAAGGACATGGAACTGTTGGAGCAAATCCAGAGGAGGGCCACAAGGATGTCAGGGGACTGGAGCACCTCCTGTATGAAGACAGGATGAGAAAGTCGGGGCTGTTCATCGTGGAGAAGAGAAGGCTGCATGGAGACCTCATAGCAGCCTTCCAGTATCTGAAGGGGGCCTACAGGGATGCTGGGGTAGGACTACTCATTAGGGACTGTAGTGACAGGACAAGGAGTAATGGGTTCAAACTCAAACAGGGGAAGTTCAGGTTAGATATAAGAAAGTTCTTTACTGTAAGGGTGATGAGGCACTGGAATGGGCCGCCCAAGGAAGTGATGAATCCTGGCAGTGTTCAAGGCCAGGTTGGATGGAGTCTTGGATGACATAGTTCAGCACGAGGTGTCTGGGCCCATGGCAGGGCAGTTGGAATTAGATGATCTTAAGGTCCTTTCCAACCCTAACTATTCTATGATTCTACGTGTTTAAGTGATAAACCCTAGACTCTTACTCTGAACTCAGGGTGCCCCTCCAAATATCGATGCCTCCCTGCAGAGTAGACATAAAGAAAGCAATGAACTACTCCTTCCAGTTGATGCTGAGGAAGGGAAATTAGTTAACCGAAATGGGGAAGTGTGAGTCAATATTTGCAGTTTACTCAAAGGTCTCCTAAGTACGCAAATGCCCAATGTCTACCCACACCATTTAACACCTTCAAATTTTAAGTGATAGATAAATTACCACAAGAGCTCTGTGACACAACAGGGAACTGTGCTGGGAGAGTCAGGACTATCACACAGCCAGCAGTGCTGCTGCAGGCAAGGATGAAAGGACAGTGATAGAGCAGCGATTCAAAATCCAAGAAAGCCCAGCACGTCCAGTGAGTGTGCACATTATGGCATTGCTGCAAAATGTTAACTTGTGCTGTAAAGGCAACAGATAGTAAAAGTGATAATTACTTCTCCCTAATGTTTCCTTTGTGTTTTGTTATTTTAAAGTTACTCCTCAGCACAAACCTCTGACAAACTACAAAAACTGTGCAACTTCTGAACTGGCACAAACTTCTACAACTAACAAGTACAAGCAGGGAACCTGCTTCACTTTTGCCCTCAAGTCAAATTAATAATTCAACAATCTGTCAATTCCTCTATAAGTCGTAGCTCCCAATAACCTTATGAAATGATTAGCAGGTCTGAAGCTTGTAAATGATGCAGCTCAGACATATGATCAGGTTTCAGGACTTGTACTCATGAACTATGTTGACCAGCAGGGCGTTTCCTGAATCCAAACACCATGAGAGCAATAGGACTTCAGTTTATCCGATCTGAGGTTTCATTTCTACATCATTTCAGCATCGAGACAACTGATCTGACAAAAGATATTAAGCAAGAGACTGGAGAAAAGAAGTAACAGTCAGCTCTTGGGTTATGCTGGCAGCTAGATGGCAGGTTTTATTCTCCAGAAGTACTATTAAAGCCTAAATCCAAAAAGGTTTTCGAGGCCAGAGCCTCTCAGGCATGAAACTGCCTGTGGACATTCAAAAAGTGGGTTGCTCACTTAGCATTGTGTCACAATCCCAGGCAGAATCCTCCTGACGAGGCCAGGATTCCTGACAACATGAACACCACGTTCCAGGGATTTAGCAAAGGTTGTCAAACCCATGAACTGCTGCTACCAATGTAATTCACAGGGCACAGAACTGCCCTTTATCCAGAGATTTGCTCCCTCTGTACCCAGCTGCCACCCTAGAGCAAGCCCTGTTATCTTCTTCTGGAAGCACCTTAGTTTGCTTAGCCCTTACTTCGTTATCTTTCTCTATCTGAACGAAGGAGGAAATAAAGCTGAAGCTAATCCTTTGCTTGCTTGTGAAGTAGGCACCAAGCCTGTTACATTTATTCCTAAGCCATCTGTAACTTTCTCAGTCTATTTTCTCCTGAACAGTCCTGCAACACCACTGACTCAGAAATCATTCTGAGATAAGCTTTATCAGAACAGTTCAACCATTACCCTGTTACATCATTTGAAGTGACAGGCAGCATGAAGGATGCCTTTCCATCTCCACATTAAATTTTGTGCTTTAGGGAACTTCCAGAGACTGTGGACAACATTTCCAAAATGGGATACTCAGAGTTCAGTTTTCTAAGTCAATTTAACTAAAATAAGTCTAAAAAACTTTGATACAGATTTCAGAGGTACTGAATGCATTCAGCTCTTCCAGCTCTGTAGCATAGATGGCAAAAATAAATCAGACTTTAAGGCACATAAAACATGGCTAAATGCTAAACTTTGGAAACGTTGGTTTAAAGTCAGATTTGAAACTGATCACAGAAGAAACCATTGTCAGCTTGTTAAAATATTTTTATGCACTTTTCCCTTGCACATTAATGCCACAACAGTACATTGTGCACATCCTGCACATAGCAGTGCCTCCTCGGGCACATTCTTCTCTCTCTTTTTAAAATAAATTTAAAAACTAACATTAATATTAAATTGCAGTGGGGGATCCATGGCCACAAATGCCCCCTTTTTGAAACATAATCCATAATGGATGTGCTTTTAATAAGTGCCTTAGACATTATGGAAATGTCACCAGAAGTACTAATGGACTATTAAATGCCTACTACAAAATACACTGACTGCTTCCACATCACTCTGCTAATGCTTATTTTTGAACATAATTCCTACTGCCTGCAAGTGTGTGACACACACATTTTGAACACTGTTCTGGTATCCCAGCTGGCTTCCTCCCGTCTGTAATGGCTTCCTACAGCACTTGCAGGAGATACGCTCCTTCAGAAAGAAATGAAAAGAAATCTCTACTCTCCTGTGACACAAGTCTCAGCAGCCAGAGCTTTTATGCTGGTAATTTCATTATTCTAGTTTCCCCTTCAGTCTTCCAGATACCAAGCTACAGACATAAGGACTGGGCTTTGGGGTTTTTATTACACCCTTACTGTGTGCAAACCAAGACAGTAAATTCAGTTGCATCAATTAAACTCAGATGGTACAAACAAGCACTGCAGAAAACACTGACTAACCAGATTCCCATTACAAATCTTTTAATTTTCTGCCTAGTTACAAACTAGAGGACTAAACCACTATGCATTTACATACATAGCACAGGCAAGAAGAAAGACCCTTCTCTTTGCCAGTTGTCTGCAAACTGAAAGACAACAAAATAAGTTTCTCTTCCCTCCTCATCAGCATAATTCAGAGCATCTGTAAATGAAAACTGTAAAAAGAAAGAGCAAAACCAGCAAAGGATTCAACATTTAGAAATTGCTCATGAGGATTATCCTAAGCATTTATAGCCTCTATTACATTAGCACCATGGTCACCTTACAATGATTTCCATTATTTTTAAGCATTTCTGTTATCTGCTAATAAAATGTGGGTTTACTCTACTGCAATGCCCAGAGCTGTCTTCAGCGTGGTCACAATGCATTAGCTAGACTCCACCTCCCTCAAATTAATGAACACGACTGAGAAATACAACATAAAAACCAATGGATGCTCTACCCTACCTTGAGGTCAGAGACCTTACTGACACAACGTTGTGCAAGGACCTCAGCCTACTGCCAAAACAAGCTGGTATGCACACACATCAGTGCGCCACGCTGAGCTGGGAGCTTGGTCCCAACAGCAGTAGAGCAATGTCAGAGAGAAAAAAAGCTACCCATGAGGCACCTGAGCTCTGGCACAAAAGCCTCATCCTTCCAAAAGCAGGTTCATCTCCAGCATTTCATGCCTAGCATATGCACTACATAACATGCTGTTCAAACTTACCACATTCAAACTTGCAGGGTAGTTTGTGGAAACATCTGGCAAAAAAAGAGTATGCAATTCAAATCGAGTTTCTTTTCCTTCTGCCAGAGAGATGAGCTCTCTTCCACCTCATCTTGTTTTTCTCTGTAGTCCCAGGTACCCACATACAAGGATTAAATAATTCTGACTATTTTACAGGAAAGTATCAACTAATAATTTATCTTTGCATTAAATCCACTACAGGCTGCAAACAGCTTGCATGAGCTGTCAGAATGTTCCTAGATTTGCTTGGAAGACAAAAAGATTTTTCGTTTAACTCAGCTAACAGTTCAGTGGTTGGCAGTAACTGTCCACAGAGTCATGCAGAGGCCAATAAGCCGGAATTTAATAGAGTGGAAACCAGAAAGTTAGTGAAAGGAGGCAGATCTTGTCACTGAAAGTATGACAAATGAGGAGGATGAACTTAACAGCAGTTTTACAAGAGACTAAAAGGAGCAATACAAGTGCAAACAAGGGGAGAAAGAAGCACATTACTGTAATAATACTAAAAAGAGAAAGTCCCTGCTCAGGGCTCAGCTATGTGAAGAGGAGGCAGCTTGATGCTTTTTGTAGATCAGGTTTAGAGCAGAATCCCATGGGTTATGCCTCTACATGGATATGCTATTTGGGTTACATTTAGCAATCGGGTCTTGTTATTTAGCAACACAGATGCAGGACTTGCTGATTCATACAAGCCAACCCAGAACACAAAGTGTTTGGGTTCTCTTTTCCTGTTAAAGTCTTTGTTATTTACTGCCTGCAAAATTGCACTGAAGTTCCAGCCAAAACTCATTTCTACTGTTTCCAATGTACATTCCAAACACAAAAAACATGGCACCACATCAAATGTTAAAGGAAGATCATTATCATCCAGCTGCCAAACAGTTCCTACAGGTTCACAGGCAAAGAGTAACAGAAATCATGAACAGTGGTTCACCAGAACGAGCTGACAAATGTTTTCACCCTTGTAGTATCACACTATAGTATCACAGCACAGCGGGAGGCATGGTGGCCTACAGCACAAATAGAAGATTTTATCCTGTAGAAAAGGAAAGAAAAGGATAAATAAAGCAGTGGTTCATAACCCCGTAGCTGCCCAAAGAGAGCATGCATAACTGCAGAACAGGCAGAAAGACTCAGCACAGAAAGGGCAGAATAACCTTTTGCCAGCTGAATAATCCAGTGGCCACCAGTAAGTTACTCACAATGTTAACCACGGCAGAGCCTGACGACCAAAGAGGAGGTCCTATTGTGTTATGCAGCACAAAACCACTGACCAGCCCATGCAAAAAAGTCTGTCATTCATTTAGACATATAAGGGAAAAGCAATACAAATCTAAGCAGTAGAGAGAACTACACAATGGCAGTAGTTACTTTAGCTCCAGAATTTGAGAAACACCTTTAGGTCAGAAGGACAGCACACAGCATGAAGAAACTGAGGCAATATTACAAGGATAATTTTAATCAAATACTGTAATTTAAGAACACCTGGAAAGTTCTAATGCAACTGTAGGCAATAAAGCAGGAAAGGTCTTAGAATACAGATGTAAATGTTCAGTAATTTGGCAAATTTAAGGAAGTTCAGACTGAAAAGCTGAAAAGAATTTCACAGTCCAAGCACCTTCAAGATTTGTTTGACTTTCTTGTATCTACTTAGCTGTTGTAGCTCTCTAAACTTTCCTAAACCCAAGGTGACCTCCTTTAAATAAATAAAAAAAATAAAAAGAATCCCAAACTGAAAAATTTGTGAGCACATACAAACACATTCTAAAAAATGCTGTCCGGAACAAACAGTCTTCAGAACAGGGCACCAAAGAGTCTCTATCATAAACCACGAGCAATTAAGTCTGCTAGGAAACAAATAAGTTGATTTCATTTCAGCAGAGTAAAAGTGGCTGCCATGCTTCAGGGGTGATGTGAACTTTGGGGTCTTTTCTGAGTGACCCTTACTGGCCCACCAGTTTGTATCTGACAGAGGGAATCAAGAGAGTTTCCAGGACCCGGGAGGCAAAGCTTTGCCTGATCCCCTACAAATCACCAAAGTACTCTTTCCCCAACCCTTGTGCTCTATTAAAATGCCTCAGAGAGCCAGAACCCTCTGGTCTACCAGCACATGTTCTCTTAAGCCTTATCTGCTGCCCCCAAGTCTGCGCATCCCATCCCGTTCCTCTTTGCTTCCTAAAATTAAGAGAATTTGCGAAGTGATAATCTGTCAGACCTGATGTATAGTGAAGTTTTTAGACACAAAGGTAGAAATATAGAATGCACACACAAATAAACTCTAATTTATGCCTTGCAACCTAATCCTTTCCTCTCTTTTTATCAACACTTCTAAGATGCCTGTTTTCAAATGTAAATGTGAAAGCCACAAACCACTTCACTTTCTAACAAACCTAGTCCTGCTATTTTCAACTTTTAGGAAGTTCCAAACTGGGAATGACTTTCCACTTTTTTAGGCCGTCTTACATCAGTTTTGACCTAAGGTTTGAGTAGGCACATTCTATCTAGAACCATCTGTTTCAAAACAGCATAGCTCAAAATACAAAACTTCCCCCCAAAAGTTGAGAGACCTGTCGCAGGTTCGTATCTGTAACATCACCCTGCTTTGGGAAGTCTACAAACAGCTAAGCTCAGCAAGGAAGCAGTACAAGTAGGATGTATGCACACTAAACATGCTTCCTGATAGAGGATTTACAAAGTGCTGTAGAAGACTTAAAAACACTTGAACACCAAAGGTTACTCTTTTATTTATAAGGAAACAGGGATGCAGCCCAAGAGGGGTAAAGAAGGGCCATATCCTACACAATCTGTGTGCTTCATCCACATGGAAAGGCAAATGGAGTCAAGAGAAATGCTTTGAGGACAAACGGGAGAAAGAGGAAAGGAAGCAATTGTCTTGCATGAGAAAGAAACAAGCTCTCTTTGGCACAGAGCAAACCCTGGAAGGTGGGGACAGGGAACAAGAATTTTCCTCCCAAGAACTGCTGTGGAAAGCAGCATTATGGAGTCAGATCATTGTAGAGATGGCACTTGACTTCCACAGTCAAGCCAAACCTCCCAAATCTAGCAGTTGATGAAATAATCGGTGAAAGTATATTCAAAAGTTTGCATTTGGTTCATTTCATGTTTTTTTGGGTTTGTATTCATTTCCAAGCTACTGTTCATGAATTTAAACTGCGATTTGCTGGAGAAATCATGTTGGGTTTTGTTTGGTTAGTGGTTTGGTTTTTTTCAGTATTGTTTAGTGGTCTGACAAGCAGAAAGGTACACCATAATCTACCAAAAAAAATACAAATGAAACTATGTGCAGAAAAACCCTCCCAACAACTGCAAAGTAGGACAAGTTTGGAAACTCCGCTCTTGTGCACCTAACTCTTCAGATGGGCTTACAAGCCAGGTCTTAGGTATTAGGAAGAAACTCAGTAGTGGCTGAAAGTCAGTGGCATGATAAAAAAAAAACAGAAGCAAGAAAGTCCCACAGCTCCAGAAAAACCTTAAGTGCCCTGGCACTTAACACTGATTTTCCCCTTAATTTTTTTACTCCTCAACAGCTGCAGAGAAGTCATTGTGAACAAGCTGCTGAAGGCTCTTCCCAGGCCAGATGTCTTGGATACTTCGGAGTCCTCTCCCCTGCCAAGACAGAAGGGCTCATCAGTGATGGCTGCTTCACTCTCTCCAGATACAGGCAACTCAGATCAGTATTAAGAACTGCAGGCGGCAATGCCTTGTACACTTCTAGAGGGGCCAGACAACTTTGTTAAATAAATTCAGACCTAGTAACAAATTATTTTGTCTGCAGGAACCTGTTCTTCTATTTCCTCTCATGGTTCTCACCTCTCTTCTTTTATCAGGGTTCTTGCATCTTCAGAGAGCACAATTTCTTTAGATCAGCTAAAGACAGGATTATCTCCAAATAAACTGCCCTCCTAGTATCACTTTATTTGCATCACTTGATCTTCTGTTTATCATAAAGCAACATTCAAATATTTTGAAATCTTAACTGAATGAAGACAGTTCTGTCAGTGAAAATATTTACAGCAGCCTCACTAATTGAGACTGATTTCAGCTTCCTGCATCTCATTATGGTAAGATGGGCACTGCTGCGAAAGGGAAATAAATAGGAGATGAATGAAAACAAACACATACAAACACAAACAACTGCTCAGAGTGACATTAATCATTACCAAAAAAAAAAAAAAAATCTGTCAAAATCATCCCTCTGACTGGTATCTGTCAAAACACCTCAGCAGTTCATCATCTCACAGCCAGTCGTCAGATGGAAACAGAATGTGCAACAGCCAGCACTGCAAATCTCGCACAGCTCTGAATTTCTAAGTGAATTATTCCGTATCTTGGAACACTCCAGACATGGCTTGTTTCACAGGATTTCTCTCCTCTTCCTCCTAACGGCCTGCAACCATCACTGCTCCTCCTCCTCTGAGGGTGCAAAGTCTGGCAGCTAATGATGCAGAATGAAGCGCTGCTTCCCCTTTGTTTTCTGTCCAACAACCCACAGAGACGGCAGAACACTGGAAATCAAGTCCTGTTAGTACAAAGAGGAAAAAAAAAACCAAAACGAAAAACCTAACGCAGACACCCAAACTGTTAGCATTATTTTTCCTCTCATTTCCGGTCTGGACATAGCTTTGGAGTCCCCCAGCTATAGCAAATCCTAACAACGCAGCACTGAAGAAATGAAGAATCTGCTTCACAGAGGAGAGAGATTAGCACTTCAAATGCACAGCCCCCATGAGCAGCAGGTGCCAGACATGGGAGGAGTGAAGCACAACAGCTCCTCCTCTCCTCTTACAACACACAAGGCAACTACTTTCCTGTGAAAATACCTTCCTTACTGAACACAGGTGGAAAATTCTGCTGGCTTGACAGGACAGATCTCCTGCCAGGACACTATGGCAGAGCAAAGCCGACTACATCTTTACAGATGTGTCTATTCAGCCAAGTTTCTTTACCCTTGTCAAATGAGGAAACCCCTATGTGAAATGAGCAGTCACAGAGCAGAAGTAAACAAGCCTAATGTTTATAAACTGTTCAGTATCCTGTTGTTCCAGAAATAGTTATTATTACTCAGGAGATCTGATCTGTCCAAAGAAGAAGAAATGCCTTGTACATGTGCTGACTAAAATCCCCAACAAGGGAAAAAACAAGAGAAAATTTGTGCGTTTCTTATTTTAGTTTTCTTTGCTTAAACCAGGATGTGTAAGCATACTTCAAGTTATAGACATCTCTTAACCATTTCAAGAGCAGCAGGAATAAGTCCAGCGATGACAGGCTGCGTGCTAGCCTGTTGAATCAGGGCCTTGGGAGCAGCATCGTGCTCTGCAGATGCCTAAACTTCACAGACGCTGTTTAGGAAACAAATCAAAAGCAAAAAGAGCTGGCCACCACTGGCTCTAAGGAGTTGCCTGTTTTGCCACAGGTTACATTAAGACTGCCTGAAGCTATATATCGTAGCTTTAAATACATACCCATCAGGTTACACATTTACAAACAAATTCTTAAAATATAAACAAAACTTGCAGAACAGATACATGCTGTGTTACTTATCCCTAATTCACTGCCTGGTGAAGCATGTGGTGTGGCTTTGAACATCCCTGAGACCATTCCAAAGTTGGTGTTTTCTCACCAACTGGAGCTGGAGACTCTTCCACCACTACAGCTGCCGTCCTATGGCCTTGCTCATGCTCAAGCAGGTCTGAGGCCAGCAGTGCCCATCTCAGACTCCAATGATGGTTGCAGGGACAGCAAAAGCCATTGTGTACCAAACAGCTTTCCCTTGCATGCCATTTTTAGGCGACTTAGCCCTATTCCAACCTTTCCTGAAGCATTCATGGAAACTGCTCGCATTTGGAAGAGCTCATCCATTGGCTCTCAGTGTGAACTTTTGTAACAAAAAGGAAGATAAAAATCCAAGCGCAGAAACTAACATGTCTGGGGGGTAATTCAGCTTCACCTTCCATTAAAGACAGCATATATTCCATAACAGAGGCAGGCTCGAAGTAAAAGCAGATGCTCTATACCTTTTCATTTAGGAGGGCAATAGGTAAAGCATTGTGGGTTTATGTGCTTGCATATTTATATATTCTTCTGGTTTCAGGCTCTCTGGGACACCACAGAAGGTCACAGATATTTTAATCTGTTTCATTCCTAGACAAATGAATTAATTTCTCAGGAATCTCTTTATCACACTGACATCACTTTCAGCAGTGCAGTTCTACATCTGCTCCTAGATGTAAAAATGAACCTAGGCTGGCACAGCTGATAAACAGGTTAGAAACATGCTAAAATTGGTGTGACACAAATAGCAATTTAGAAAGAGGAAACCATATAAACCTCAAGTCTTTTTTTATCCCTTTTTCCAAGAACAGGACAAGATGTGTCGTTTGAAACATACACAATTCTGAAGTTCACAGCGGTTGTTTAAGCTTGTGAGAACAACAAATTAGCATAGCAGATGCACTGTTTTTCAGGAAAATCTCAATGAAAACTTCTCTTCAGAGAGCTGGACACAATTTTCCTGGTTTGCAAGCTGGACAGTGAAGTAAGCTACAGCCCTGACTTACACACCAAAAGTTGCTGTGCAAATGAATTACTGACTCAAAATGCTTCAGGAGAAAAGAAGACGTGATCATTCTTAAAGGTATGAGAGATTACACAAAAAATGAAACAATTCTTTTTGCTTGCATTGAATGCATCAATCTTCAGAATCTAGTAAAATAGAAGCAGAATTAAAAACCACAGTGAGTAAAACTAGTGAAATTCGCCATTCCATTGCAGGCAGCTTTACTGCAATATGGCATAGTGCTCTTGCCTTGGTTTCCTACACGACAAGTGATTTGAGTTGCACTGAACCAGACAGCAAGAGACCTTGTGAAACTACAGGAATCTCATCAAGCTCCTCCGATCTCTGACATCATTACAACAGTCAGAGCATTGCTCCTGTAGTATTTAGCAATTAATTTATTTTACTTTGCTACATAGTTAGGTCAGAATTATAGTAAATAGCTATAGTATAGCTACCAAGAAAAGAATTGCTAATGGAGTTCATGCTGCTTAACTACAGCAGAGTCAGAACTTCTACAATATTATCTGAGTAACATTCTCAAATGACTATTCACATTGCTACAAAGGGAATCTGTAATCTTTCCAGATTTTACCTTCATTTGCCTAATGTAGTGTTGGAGGGTTCCCCAGACTTTTTCTAATTTGGCCTAAATAATCTTACATAAATTATCAGATTTGCCGATGCACATTGGCTCAGTGACAGCATCTGCATGCACTTACGCCCCTGAAATGTTTCAGTAATAGAAGAAAGTGTGACAGTGAGAGAGGAGGAGGGAACGGTAGAAAAAGGAAATAAATTAACTTAAAATGTACCCAAAGATAGGAAATTATGAAAACCACAATTGGGAGTTCAGAACGAACAATTATCCACTCTTGAGCACAATTCAGAAAACTGCACACTTTTCTACAAAAAGAGAAAATCGCTGGTGACACACAGAGCCTCAGAGGTACGAGGGAACTCCTTGAGACTCTAGGAAGATGATGGGCTGGATTAATAAGGATGAACTTTCAGAAAGTCCAAATCAGAGTTTTAGTAAAAAGAGACACTCAAAACCACTTACTGCGGGGAATGTGACAAAAAGAAAGCAAGGTTAAGACATGCATATCAAAACCACAGTGAATACTGCCTACCCATCATAACTTTCATGCTCACTGGTATTTCCATTCACTCAAATGCATTTAGATCCTCAAGCAATCTTTGCTGCAATATTTTTCCTGACAAATAAACTTATTGATATAACTTTAAGAGCAGATGGGCCACAGTGAAAGAGCCCAAACACACACAATAAAATATGCTTATTTGGTGGCATGGTTTAATTTTTTTGTTTCTGTGCATGCTCTATTATTTCACACATGTTCATGCAAATATGGTCATTTATTTGCACATTTGAAAAGCTGTCTCTTTTTGTTGGTTAAAGTTCATGATTTAGAAATAACTGCAGTAATCTGGAAAACAAACAAAAAAGCAAAACCAACCTGCCTGCCCCGTACTCACTCTAGCATGCAGAGTATTCATACTGAAGTGACAGTACATATGCTCTGCATCTTTTTCAAAGCCAGAAAAGCACACGCTCGGTAAGGTCCATGTGCCCGTAATTCCAGCTTTCATCTAACAGTCTCACTTAGTTCAGAAGTCACGAAAAGGAATCTGAAGACAAATTTTTCAGCCACAAAGCCTGCACATCACATGCATTCACATACTTTTTCAACTCTTGAGAGACGTCAAGCGTGAAAGATTTCAGCTCCAAAAATAGGTCTGATGTAGAATGTCATGATCAGCACATGGAAATTGCACGTACTACTTCACACTTTTTTTTTTTTCAAAGGTTAAAAAGTCAGTATAGGATAGGGAGAACAACCAAGTCAATATAGGATAAGGAGAACAACCTGCATGAACTGAAGGTCAAACCAGATCCCTACCTCCTGAGCAACAGCTCCCCATACCTCCGATCTGGTGCCCAGGCTGGTTTACAGAGTTTTTACAGTCCCATCACCTTAGCTCTTAATTTCCAAGCTTCCCAAGATGCACTTTTGGCAGGGTTTGTTTATAATGATTTGGTAATCCCATAAACTATATCAGTGAGCTGATCTGGATTAAAAATAATCTTGCACAAACCAAGTAGATGCATGGGGGTGGGAAAACTCATGTTTGGACATAAGGATTATTTTACTTACCTGGTTTATTGCACTGTCTACAGGCAGTTATGCTAGCTCAGGTAATAGAGTAGCACGAGCAGCAACATGAACTCCTTAAGCAAACAGTGCCATGTCGAAAAGGGGATACAGATGTGGAACCTGAGCCTTTTTTAAAACTACTCTTATGCCACATCTACTTCAACCTGACTGCAACAGCACGCACAACTTCAGAGGCTGCCAGAAGTGAAAAAACTGAAGTTTGTTTTGAACTACGAGCTCCCGCTGGTTGATCAGTACTATGGATTTAATAGCTAGCAGAGAAGTTCTGTGTACAGTTTCATCTGCTCACCTCCCAAATTATGCTCCTGATCATTTCTTTCTACAGAAGAAAAAACGAACACAGGGAATCTGTTGTGGAAGAATTATTCAACCACACTTTAAACAGAGCTTTGGTTGCCACCACTTCAGTACCAAAGGTTTGCAATACTTGGAAAATGAGTTATCAAATATCGCCTCTTAATTCCAGCTTCCTCCTGCAGACAAAGCAGGTGAAAGGGAACGAAGCAGTCTGGGTGCTGTGAAGGGCAATCCAATTGCCCCAGTTACAAATAGCAACAATAGATCAGACAACAATCCTAGTCTGAACATTAAAATCAAATGTCTCCTAACAGACTGTGTTGTACATTCACCCAAGTACAGGCAGCTGTGACAAAATATTTTCTGAGATAACAGACTTTTCACCTTTAGGCATACGTGTGAGAGATTGAAGTCTTTCAAAAGAGCACATGACAATAAAACAAACATAGGAATTATACCTGTTATATACTCCAACCCAATCCTGACACTCAAATTCTATGTTTATGTATATATATAAAAACATACATATATTTATATATATATATTTAAAAACCATTCTCTTTTTAAGTGCCTTCGGATTGTATATAATATCCAACACATTTAACTGCAGAAGTGAAACAATGAGAAAATCTTCACTCCAGAGCCAACATATAAGGGAGGAAAAAAAGCACTACTACTAAAAATCACAAGGAAAGGAGTGCAGAGCAGTGCAAAACACTCCCTTTGCCAGCAGTGACAGTAGGTCAGCAGCTGTCTGCATGGGAAGATGTATTACTGGAAGAGCCATGGAGCTCTGGGTGGGGAGGTACTGCCCAGACACCAGAAGCAATTTCAGGAGCATGACTGTTTTGGCTCACGTTTGTTTAGCCTGGGTTTTACAAAGCACAGAGGAAAGCAATGACAAGAGGTAAACGTGAGCAGCGACATGCTCCGATGCCCCTGGCATGAGCCAGGCACTGAACAGCTTGGAGAAATGGGAAACACTGATTGCTTAACTGACCAGGGCACCATCAAATCCTCTTTCATTCCTCCTTTGCTTTCCTTTGAGTCCTGAACTCCTTTAGCCAAACAAAGGAACTGAGGGAAGCTAATGGTGGTGAGCACTGACCAATACACCTGCATCAACTTGTCCCTGCAAATTCAAACCTCAGTAATGCAACAACAAATACTTCTTTAGTCTGCTGTGGGGACAAGCAGCATGAGCAAGATACAGGATCCAAGAGAAGTTGTTATAAGGACTTGAGGACAGCGCTCCAGCACCTCCAAACACCCTTTTGGGCACTGGCACGTACAAATTTCCTTACAGATCTG
Source organism: Psilopsiagon aymara (assembly GCA_024733675.1). Lineage (NCBI taxonomy): Eukaryota > Metazoa > Chordata > Aves > Psittaciformes > Psittacidae > Psilopsiagon > Psilopsiagon aymara. The sequence continues at coordinate 32,413 of JANRGW010053849.1, read as the reverse complement.
TGGTTACAGCAGTTACTGGGACATCAATTGTAAATTCGAGCCCTGAAACTATCTCTGCTGTCATCACATGCTATTTCTGAATGCACAAGGATAGAACAGGAGAGTTAAAGAAGGGACAGGGGTTTGAGTACCCTCTGTTCATAGAACAGGAGCAGTCTCATTTTGAAGGAAAGCAGAAAGCCTTTCTCACAGCAGTGCCTGGGACACAGGGACCCTGGCATCAGGGGAAGCCTTAAGAAGTGTCCACTCTTTCATTGTACACAAGCTACTTTCACAGCTCAAATTAAAGAAATAAGCCACTTCAGTGTACTTCAAAATGAGATGTACATTATACACGTAATTAGAAGACAACATCCCCCCACTATCAATGATTAATTCAGCATATATATACAGTGCTATATATCTTAAAAATCAAAGCGAATACCTACTGCACCTGAAGAGACTGCAAAATATGCAGCAGATGAATCACACTACACCCAGGGAATAGTTTTGAATTCCCATAGCAATCCTCAGTGGCAAACTAATTATTCAGCCTATTTCTTCAGTGAGCTCTCACAGACCACATGAAGCTCCCATCCTTTGGTTTCCTCTGCTTTCCTTAAATAGTTAATCACAAAGGAAGCACCCGTCACCTGTGCTGACAGTCTCTAAGCTCATGCCCTGTCACTTCAGTGCAAGCCCATGCTGGGTATGGCAGTGATTCATAGGCACTGAGACAGACAAACATGAATAAAGTCAGTTCCAAGCAGAGGGTTAAAAATTCTCTTTTAAAAATATTTTTTTTGCTGAATATCTAAGTAACAAAGTAGGGAAGTGTGGAATGGAAAGATGTGCTTATTACAAGAGGCACAGCTTCCTGCAAGGCATTCTGGAAACAAATGGGGTAATATTTCATATGAGGGGACCACATTTTTAAATTATCCTGACTCCTACTAAAGCTCTTTCTAAAGCTCTAGTTCCACCTGAAGCCCCTATCCCCCATTTACATGTAAGAATGTGGAAGGGATTTTTCCCTAAAGTATACAAGCTGGATAAACTATACCTGCAAGACAGCAATGGCAAAGAAATACGTGCCAAGCTCAAGTGTCAGGGAGACAGGCGTCTACCCTGTACAGCATAGGGAAAGGCCTTCTGGAGCTGTCCCAGCTATGCCCAACTGGCTTGTGGAAGTGAAGAAATGCACAGGAGTCCATGACCTACAATATCAAGGGAGAACTAAACATCAGGAAAAAAACCCACAGAAGAATGACTTGAAAGGCCCTGAAATTTCTATGGCTGCCATAAATCTGTGTCATGCATCCTCTGCTGATATCAAAGCTTAACAAATACTTTATTTACAAAGAAACAATTCCGCATGAAAATATAAACCCAAAAGAGTTTACAGAAGAGCTGCTTTTCCTCAAAGTGGAGAGCAGGCTGCAGTACTGAAAAATAAGATAAAAGGGAAAAAACAGACTGAAAAAAATGCCAGTTGTTCATTGATAGAAAGTTTGCACTCGAATAATCAAACAAGCCAAACGGATTTTGTTTCTGAACTGACTTAAAGAAGTTTGTGATTCATATAAGACTATTTCTTAGCACCAGTTGACTAGACAGGGATGTCTACAGTCAGTTCCTTCGTGCTAAAAATAGCCTTGTGCATATAAATCACAAATGTTAAATTCACTGGTTTGGTCACACTACCTATAGACCTGTTGCATTTTGAACTTCCTCTTTTCCCCTTAATTCTGAAATCCTTTCAGATACTCTTAATCTTTCTTTAATACTTCTTTGCCATGCTCTTTTACCAAACAGATATTCCCAAGTCTGCAGACTGCAGACATTCTCTCTGTTTACCGCCTCCTCCCTCGAATTTCTGCTGTTAACTGCCAACTTACAAGAGCTTGCGGTTGGAAAATTGTCAGTAGCTGAACTGTCCCAAGCTGGCATGTCAGCCACAAATTGTGGGCAGAGGTCTCCCTTCTCATTTGATAAAGAATAGGGCATAGAAAGAACTGTACACAGGCAGCATCATTTCCAAAGCAAGGCCAGACACACAGGAGACTGCAGTGTTAGCACTGCAAACACAAGTTAGTGCCTTCTACAAAAAGGTCAAGGCATTAGCTCCAGACTTATAGGTGACCTCAGACAAACCAAAAATAGCCTAATTCATTGAACATAGTAGTCCAATTCACTGACCTACTGATGCCATTTTACGCTTGCAGTTTTCTTTGTATCATTCCAAAACTAGTTACCATACCATACTACTAGTTTCTATACTTCATGATTCATTATCTATGGCTCGGAGAGTTCAAGAGGCAGAATTATATTGTCCTGGAAACTGAAAAATTAGGTAACTCAACTCCTTTATTTACAGTGAGCAGCAGGTACAAGCCCAGCCAGGCAGCTCCTACAGTGAGATGCATTACTGAGATCATGCATCCATGCCTCTTGGGGGGGAAGCCACCATCATGATTCAGATTACAAAATGCTTTTCTGAAGCTATGCCTGTTTGACTTTAAGGCATAATAGTTAAAAATCTCAGAAGCAAACAAAACACAGACATGGGGACAACGGATTAGACCAAATGTCCATTTTGCCCAATACCTGATGTCTGTGTCCATTGGCCAATATTTCAGTAAAAAGTCTAGGAAAGGGAGAATATTTAATGCTCCACTCTGCCCTCAACATCCATTTAGGCTCCTGTAACTCTGAGATTTCCATGCCTGTTTCTAAATATTTACAGTCAATAGAACCTGGCTGTAAATATTTTTCTTCTTTTTTTAATTTTTTATTTTTTAATCTTTTGCCCATTCTGGAACTCATTCTCAGAAAAATGTAATTGGAAGTAGCATGAAATAACACTTCCCTTTATTTTAAACCCGGTGCACAATATTTACATTTAAGACTTCCAAATCTTGTACTGAGAGAAGCAATCACTTAAATGTCCTCTCCATGCCATTCACTTCTGCTTGCTCTACCTCAAATTAGAAAGTCCATGTCTATTCAGTCTTTCTGAGCATGGAAAGAGCTCCAAGGTTTTGTTTAATCTTTATTACCACTATATATACCTAATTCTTCTAGACCTGTTTCAAAATTATGTGAAGAGAACCAGATGCGCTATTGATGACAGAGGCATGGGAATTTACAGTGTCATAATATATTCTTGGGGGTGAAGAGCTCGGGGATTGCATTTATCCCCTAAAATATCCACAGTGTTTTAGCCATCACTGACCAGTAAGTCACGGGATCATCCACAGTAATTCCAAGATCTCTTTCTCATTTTGCAAGGCATAACTAGGTCCACCAATAGGACCAAGCTGCCAGATCAAGCTTCTCAACAAACACTACCTTACATCTATGAGAACTGAATCTGGCCTGCTATTTTGTAGCCCCATTACTTAGCGCAGTGAGATCCTTCTGACATTCCTCACAGCCAGCTTTCGATCTTGTGACCTGGAAAAATGTGTCAGTGCTTTATTATTCATCCTCCATCCCAGACAGTTTATGAGCACTTGGAACAGCAAAGATCCCAGCACACATTCTTTGCAGGACTCCAGGGGTAATGTCCCTGTACTGTCCAGTCTTCTTATTTTTTCCACACAGGTTCCAATCTTCAGCTAGTCACTACCTACCCACTACAGGATTAAACAAGTTTAATTTCCCAAAAGTCTATGAAACACTAAGTGTTTGGTTGGGTTTTTTTTGTTATTTGGTTTAGGTTTTGTAAGAAGAAATCCAGGCACAGTGTACTGGTTAAATCACCTTTATCAAATGCTCATCCAGTCAATTCAAATAGCATGACCAGATTTACAGGGTAGGGCTTCCTGCTGCAGAAGACAACTTGACTCCTCTCTATCATTGCCTTTATAACTGTGAATGGACACTAATCCTATTCTTTTTTTATAGTTTCTACTGAGATGCCTAATACAGAAACCAGGCTTGCTACTAGTCTACAGTTTCCCCAGACACTCCATGGGCCCCTCTTGAAAAGCCTGACACGTTTACTGCTTTTCATTCTTCCATTCTAAGGCCAAATTAAGCAATGATTATACACACCCATGTGTAACTCGGCAACTTCACCACTGAGTTCTTCACAAAATGAGAACTTTTTCCTAGCAATTCATTGTGCCTATTTGTTCCAAAACGTCAGCCTTCTGTCAGCTTCCCCTAGGCCTGCCCCCCAGAAAGGAAGGCTCCATGTGGGAACTGTTCTGAAGTGAACAGCAATGCAAATAACTTCTCTGCTATGGCTCTACCTTCCCTTAGCACACATGCAATATTATGACCATCTATCAGCCCATTAGGATCTCTGGCAGGCCTTCTGCTTTTGACAGTTAGACAAAAAGCTTTAATTTTTTTAAATGTCTTTATAAAGTTGTTCCTCAACATTTTTTTTGGCCTACCTCATTATGGTTTATATTTAACTTGCCAAAGTTAATGCTCTTTCCTATTTCCCTCATTTGGATTCAACTCCTGCTTCAGAAGGATGACTTATTTCTAGGAGCATTGTTTACTTTACTGTTTCAGCCAGTCCTTGTTCATTTTTGTGGCTTTCTTCAATCTCCTATTCCCCTCCCTTCTTGGATTTTCACCATCAAAACTGGCCATAGTATTCTAGAAGTCTTAGGTTGTGGGTTTTTTTTTGGGGGGTGGGGGTTTTAATTTTAAGTCAGTGCTCTACACAGAATTTCCCAACTTATGTGCGTACATATGAAGCTGAAATAGCATTTCAGCTACGGTATTTTGTTTTACAAAGAAGCCGTTTTACAAGAAGCTTTCTCTATGTCTGTTTCCAAGACAGTTTTCTATCATAAAGATATAATCTGCATTTCACCCAGATGTCTTATTTCATATTGGCTGTATTAACATACAATTTGTTGGACTGAGGACATTTAAATCAGGCAATCCAGATTGTTCTCTATGAGTAATCAGTCCTTTATTTAGTACTCTCCAATAAGTGCATCATCTGCACACTTAACCTAGGATTATTTCCAGCTAGGATTATTGATGAAGGCATTGTTAGAATGAGAACTGACCAACTGAGGACCTCATGGAAAAAAAAAAGCCCTTTTAGTATTTCCTTACCAGCAAACATATTTTGAGATTTCTCAGGGCATTGCTCTTCAATCTGTTTAGCACTTCCCTTGTGCTTGGTAAAGTCTGAACTCCCATTTTTACCATGAAAGAAACACTTACCAAGAAGAGTTACATCCTCTGAAAAGTATTTATTCTATCTCAGCTATTTCCATCATATTTTGCCTATTTACATTTAAAATCGCACTAAAAAGTCAGGAACCTTTAGAACAGGAAAACATTTATTCATGCCTGAAAACAGCCAAACCAACTTTATCCAAATAATAAAAAAAACAACAAAAACACACATTTTATGGCAAAGACCAAGCCTGAAAAATGACAGAAACAGAGATGATGTTTTCCTAATAATGTGAGCAACTGAAATGAAAAGCCAGAATAAAAGAAATTGTGCAGCTTAATCCTTACATCAACAGGCAAGCTAATTTGGCTTTAAGTGTTCTAAATACATTGAATGCTGATACATGGCTCGGTAATACTAACTTTGCATAACTCTTGGAGACTAAGAGAAGTTTCAGAAGAGAAAGAATCTTAAATTCTTCAGAATTCTTTGCAGAATTACTGGCCTGCCAGCCTTAACACCAGTCCTAGGTGAAATAATGAAATGTCCAACACTGAATTAAATTAATAAAGAATTAAAGGACATCCTGGAAAAGACTGTCAACCTTAATAACGTTCAGGGTTCATGTTAGAGAAGAAACTGACTATAAATCCCCTTTAGGACCATGAATATTAATTTTTAAACTCATGAACAAGACAGCCACCACCTAGTTAGCCTATGGCCAAGTTACAGCCTCTTTCCATGGTCTTAGTTCAACGCAACTAGCTACTGGGAGATGACTGAACAGTCATCTATAAGTAGGTACTGAGGAAGAGAATAAGTAACACCTCAGATTACAGCTGACTTCTTGAAGCCAAACTCTTAAATATAAAGATTAATATTTTTGGAATAATGTATTTATCCATAGGAATAATGTAGCACATTATTATGAGATTCTCCATCTTTAAATCAATCTAACTAGTCTGTGATCCATGATGATGCTATGAATTTACTGAAAGAACATATCATGTCCTGTGTCATGAAACAAATCGGCATAAGGGACTATTAACATGTTGAGGTTTTTTTTGACTTTAATAACTGTACTAAACAATCTTCCTTCTTCAGCATATATAATTTACCTCTGCAGAATCAAATGTGCCAACAGCCATGCCTTGAAAAGGACAATCAGGATTCAGCTGTATACAGAAAGCTTTAGCTTCAGACATCTTACCACAGATTACCTTATATTCCTCTCCTGCACTATCTACATTTAGCATGTACACAAACACATTTAAAAGCACTCAAAGTTCTTAAAAGAGGATGATAATGTATCAACCTTCAGTTCTGGTATTTATTTATATTTACCCAGAGTTTCACAATTCACAGATGATATTGATAATTTTCTTTGTTTACAGTAGTGATGGAGAACATGTTCTCAACACTCAGTGTTTTGTTTTTAAGACCTGGCTCTAATGTCTGCTGGTCACGAGGCAACATCAGTTTTTTATTTTTAAAGTTTGCAGATACCATGCTCATAAAAAAAATATCCCAAAACCAAAGAAAGAAGATATCAACAATTTCAGGCTTGGCCTGAAGGCCATGGTCACCCAACCTAACCCCTCTATGTGCAAGTCATCAAAAGAAGTAATTACATCTTTTCGAAGTACCAGCTGTGTTAAGAAGTCCACAACCTCATTTGCCAAAGAGGTCACTGCACTTCAACATCTTTCGCACATGCATCAGAAGCTTGTACAAATGTCATAATAATCATTTTGTCAAATTATCCATTTGATGAACCAAACTGAGATCTTCGAGCTTCAATAGTATAATGTTCTTGCCAATCTATCTTCTGAACTGTCTTCCAGCAATCCTACAAACTCCTTGAAATGCAGAAGACCCCTTGGACATTAAAGGTACAAGCCAAATTTAAAGGTGAGTTTTGGTTGATCTCTTATGATGACATTCCTCATTTCTGAGAGCTATTAAACAGTACTGCAACTAGCTAGCAATAACTTCTCAACACAGTAAGATGCACAACTTGTTAATAACGTGCTTCAGATGTTGGTAAACACTACCACAAAGTCTTCAGGCACCAGATGGATACTTCACACTCTTCTCCCAAATATAAGAAGACCACATTTGACTACTCCAGATAATTTAATCCGTCCCTGCATGACAGAAGCTTCCCAAGGGCTGCATCACCTGGTACCCACAGGGATCTTGACCACACAACTGTATCATGCATTAACAATACAACTTGCTTTATTATTCAACACACAGAACTCTGCTCTGAACAAGCTCTTAGACCGACATCAATTAAGCCATTGCCACTGACCGCTCAAAGAGCACAGTTTTTCAACTCTGGTTCCCCTTGAACCAATCAAGTGACAGAGCATTTACACTTTTGAAGACAATCTCTGCAGATCACCCACCTTGAGGGATGAGAAGACATTGGGGAAGAGAGGAAAAAAAAACCCAGTAATTACTTACTTTGGGAAGATGACAGTCATGAGCGCTGATGCATAACCAGGTTTGCACACTCCCTCAGAGAAATTTGCATACTTTGATGCCAATTCTGGAGGCCTGTGAAAAAAGAAGTAAAGAGTTGAACTCTGCTGGCTATGAACTGGCCTTCACAATCATCAAATTTTTTTTCCTTCAAACTTCTGTGAAAAACAGCTGTGAGGAATAATAGCAAACACAGACAGGTATTTATTTGTTGCAATATAGCATCACAGGAAAATAACAAATGAAAGATTAAATAAATAAGAGGTTAAAGATAATAAAGATAATAATTAATAAATAATGGGTTGAAGACATCTGAAATACACTCTGTGTGAGATGAGAAAGCATAGAATGGTTTGCGTTGGAAGGGACCTTGAAGAGCATTCTAATTCCAACCTCCCTGCCATGGGCAGGGATCTATGTGATGAGCATCTAGAAGTTTTATTTCCAAAGACTTGCACTTGTGTTCTGACTCCAGTCAGGTTCTCTTTAGAAATAGGGAGAGGAAAGAAAGGCCTATTACTGACAAAAAAGGTTTTAATACTAAAATGCATTTTCTTCTGATGTAGGCAGAAGGGACAGCAGGGTGTACAGACCACAGCTTGTTGCAGTATTTCAGATATGAAGAAATGTGGAAAATCTTAATCTTTATCAAATACACTTATGTGTTACTGGATTTTTACTGTTCAAGCAACAAACAGAAACCCCTAATACCAAATCTTCAAAAACAAGTAGAAAGCAACTGGAATTTATCTGCAGCCACCACGTAGTGAGTCATTGCTGGCAAACTTCTATAACTATTTCAACAGCAGGCCTTTCTCAAATGACCTCAGTGGTCACACAAAGTATCTTGTGCCACAAACACAGGCATTTCTCTCTTTTCTGATTTAATGGTGCTTTCATTATCAAATTAAAATGTCACTCAGATGCCCATCATGGTGTTTCTGCAAAAGAATAGTAGGCTGAAACCCTCATGCACTGGACTTGCACAGAATGCCAATCAGAACCGCATACTGATGGTGGAGCTGTCAATTACAAAACCCACAAAGACTCAGAGCTGCTAAAGCCCAAGGGGGCGAGCTGTTAAGGTTTTCTTGGATGTGATGAAGTTCATGATCCAGAGTGCCAGAGACAGAACACTTCTCATAAGCTGACTGTATATGCCATCATTCAACATTTGCTCATCTCCCTTCTTCTAGCCACATATTGAGTCAGCAGGTTACACAGAACTAGAATTCTGCACCTGTATTTTAAATCTATCTAGGGACACATTTTGTTTGATTTCTTTATATTAGACATTAAAAACTGTTATTGCCAGTATGCTTATAATAATAAGCCTGTAATAGGTATAACTCAAAGCCAAACATAAAGACTAAAGCTGCATACAGCCTTGCTGGCCACTGTTCACATGAAGCTATCCAAGCTATCATCATTTTAGACATACTCACTTTGTGGGGTTTTTCTCCCCCAGATTTACACATCTCACAGTTTCATAAATCAGGCTGCAAAACATCCTGCATGAAGCATCCCATGGAAAACTACACCTTTTACAAACAAAGACAGCTTTATAAAATCATACTGTAAGTACGTTTGTAGGTACACATCTCTGTAACAAAAAGAAGTTTACAGAACTGAAATGTATGAATAAGCAACTCCTTTGTATTTGACGACAATGTACTTACTATATACTTACATATATTGCTGCTTCTTTGATTATGTTTTTTATTTCCACATGGAAGAAGCAGCCTTAGTGAAGGTACAGCCTGCCTTTAAAGGCAGCCTAACAGATTACCAAAGCATAGTGCACAGCATTGCAAGAGTTTACGTTTGAGTCTCATTTGTAATCCTGAATGCTGCTTACAACAGAACTGTGCACCAAACCAAACAACATTACTTTCTTAATGCTTCACTAGTAAATAGCTTCATCTACTGCGCCTGGAATCCAAGGCTATGCTGATCACACAGCAAGCTGTTGTGGTAAGCCCGCCAGGGCTATCGTGACTGTTAGGACACAAAGAGACAAATCCCCTCTACATCATCCAGGTCCAAGCACATTATTCCAGCTCCTGATTCTCATGCTCCTATAGTTACAGTGAAAGCACCAATTGGGTTGAGATAGTTAAAGAGCTAGTGGAGACAGCGGAAAGGATATAATTATGTTACACTGTGCACCCTTAAATTTTGCTCAGATTTTGTGCAGGAAAACCTCAATAAGACAATAAATTTATCCAGAAAAAATTAGGAAATAATTCATAGTAACTGTAAACATCTGCAGTTTTTAAACAAGTGCCTGAACGAGGGTGAAGTTAAAAGGAAGTAATTGGTTTGTTCCACTAAAAAGAAAATGCACTGTCGCTTTTTCTTCTGAGCTTACTCCTGTGAGACTAGCACGCATCCTGAATTCTTAAGATTTTCTGTGCTTCTCTACACCATTATGTGGACATCAGGCTTAAAATTTCACAATTTGGATAAGTTAAAAATGCAGCTGCTTTCAGAGATTTAGAAAAAGTAACAAGATTTGTCCTTCTGCTTGCATTTGGCAAACGTGTGCCTTCTTTTAATCTCAAATATGAAAACGTCACCATGGTTAACTCCTCCATCATGTCCTGACCAGAGACAGCATGTCACCCTCAAAGCACTGGAATTTAAAACTTCTTTAAAAAGAAATTAGTAATACAAACTCGGCGTTTAGACTTAAAATAAATAAATTAAAAATGTCCACACCTAAGCTCATGCAATTGAATAGAAAAAAATCTACCAGAAGAGACAAATTTTGACACTTTGCTTTCCACATGGAACTTAAATTGTGCATTGTAAAAATTGGAAAACTTCATCTCCTTGAGATCATCTTATCCGAGGACTGCGATTTGCTGCAGAAGTGCAGGACTTCTCCAAACAAGACACTAACAAAGAGACAACCAGAGTGGTTAAAGTGCACAGTTGTTTATGTTTTAATTAATATCAAGATGCCACAGATCTTTGAACGGTCTTTGCTTTATACATCACTTACAGTTTCCAGTCCTGAATTTGCTTTTTCATATCTCATAAGCTTGTAAAGCAACAAATCCCATTGGGGGGGGGGAGAACCCTGAAATAAAAGCATAAACTATCCCTCCTTCCCCAACTGGCAAGAACTTGTATTAAAGAGATGGACGAGAAAGTAAGTGCCCCATCAACTCTTCCCTTCATTATAGACTGTCAGCCTCACTGCAGATACTACCAGTTCAATTAAACACATGGGAGGACACCTTTAGCAGGTCTGATGATGCAGCTTTTTTACTCTCATTCAGTTACTGCAATTCAGCCATTGCCAACAGCAGCTTTCATGTATATAGTACTCAATTCCCATACACTAGTAACAGCAAAATGTATTTGCACATCTGACTTTACAGGAAGAGTCATGATAGGTCAAGTCATCTTGACAGGTGGGCTCTCCTTAAGTGCAAGACACCATGGAAACAAGATGAGCTGAGGAACCCTTGGCCTTCGTACATGGCTGGAACTCCATGTTCAACAGGAGCACAGCAGCCTTTGATTACAGCTGTGTCAGAAGTTTCTGAATTGGTTCAAGAATTACACGGCCTGATCATGTGATATTTGCTATTTTTCTAGTTCCAGCTGAGGAAAAACTAAACAAATGAAAGGAATGAGAAGAGAGAAAGAAAACAGAATGCTTACACTGAAAGAGACAGGAAATGCATCTATCACACTATGGCCAGCTAAATAGATGTAAATATTTTCCAATGTTACTTCAGTATGTAAGCAAATTCCTCAAGGAGGCTGTGTGACCAAATACAAGAAAAGACGGCCCAAACCCCTCTCTCTAAAAAGATATGGATATGATGCATGCTAAAAAATGTCCTGTTCTGCCTCTCCACCAAGAATTGTGACTTCTCATAAAATTAATTTCTTAACAGCGAAGATAATCAACACATACTTCTATTTATTTGGACTACTCAAGAACACCAGCTGAAGAAGATCAGGTTACATTAAGCTGGCCCAGGAAAACAAAGTTTTAAAGACATTCCACCCAATCCCATGACCCACCTCCATAGCCCTGAATGAAGGCACGATGCAAAACCAGTGATTCCTTTTAGGAAATGCACACTAGACAGAGGGGCATCGGCAGGTGAAGACCACTACCACTGCAATGCCATTCACCCTTTGTGAAATGTCATCTTTACACACACCAAAGAGGTTTCCAACCACAAAAAAGGCACAAGGATCCTACTTCCTGAACAAATTCCATTCCTGGTCTTTAGCATACTAGGAATTAGATCACTGGGAAGAAGGAGGAATTTCAGATTAGCCTCAGCAGTGCTAAATACACAAACATCTTAAGAAATACAGCTGTGATTTCCCTATTAGAATGCACTCTAGCACTGTACCATCTCTGGTACTCCACAGAACTCAACAACACTGCCTGGAGCTTCTCAATTAATAACCTTTCATCAAATGATAAAAGTGTGTTGGGATCTCTGTGGATTAAAAAAAAAAAAAAAAAAAAAGGTAAGTTTCCAGGCTAGAAAGGTTTTGTTTGTCTTAAGTAAATAAACAAAATGCTGAGTTTATAGAACCAGATTCAAAGGATGCAGATTAAAAAAATCCAAGAAAAGTCCATGGCACATTTTGTGTGTGACCTCACGCTGTATACTCCTCCAAGAACTGAGTAATACCCCTGATCTGATCTCCCATGTTTCTATAAGCTTTCCTCCGTTTTAAAGATTTCTGTTTCTGTTGCATCTTACCTTTAAGACTTGTAGCACAAAGAATTGTGTTCAAATACATACAGACAAGGAGTAAAGAAACAGCCCACTTGACGGTTTGTTTGTGTGTTTAAAGAAACATGGAAAGGAGAAAACAAGTGGCTGAAATACCAGCTGTTAGACTAAACAAAAAGCATGAAATAAAGAAAAATTATTTTCACAGAAGGCAGCCATTTAGCAAAGAAAGAAAAAAAATCAAAATATGGAGATGACTGCTCCCTGAGCTTTCAATTACTTAAAACCTTGTAACTTCACGATGAAGTAACTTGCTGATTACCAACATAATTCCTGAAAGCACATTATTGGACTTTTAGCTATTCTAGTTTCCATAGATCCAAAATTACCAATTTTATTACCAGTAATAAGTATCAACATTCTGGTTTTAAAGACTACGAGACTACAAGACTGTGATGACTTAATGAAGGATAGTCACTTTTGGAGATGGACTCAGCAGTCAATGAAAACTCTCTTGATGGTCAACTGGGATTCCTACCTGGACTGCTTTCTGAAAGAACTATCTAAAGAATGCCTAAATAAAATCCATTTCCCCAAAGTCAGAAATTATAGTGCTCCTAATATTAGAACATGTAATTCTCAACATTTGCAAAGTTTCAATGCTGCGGTTCTCTATTTAAGAGAGAAGTACAGTGTTAGTGCAATGGCCATAAAAAGTGCCCCAATTAAAAGTCTGATGGGAAATAAAATGCTAACCTATTACATCCATTTTTGACCAAAGGAATGCAAGAAGATAAATTGAAATGTCACAATTTTGTTGCTGTAACCCTTAGGTATTCATCACCAACGCTCATCTGTTACATCTACAAACAGACAATGCTTTCTTTGGATCGGGAACTGTGTTTTTTCCATTTGTGGTGCAACAAATCCAGCAGTGTAGGTCCAGAAGAGACAAACAAGTGCTAAAGAGATAAGAAGAAATAATTCAGCCCAATTACAATCTAGGAACCCTCTGCTCAGGCTAGGAGGAATCAGTTCATCTGAAACCAAAGACACTTCTTCAAAGCCTACAGATGTGGGTAAAAAGAAAAAAGGTCAACTAAGAGTTCCTGAAGCATCCTAGCCAAAATTACAGTTTTATGTCTGTGGATACTACAGTTCAGTAGATTTGAATGTCAAAATCCAGTGCTTTCCCATTTAGTTTTAAATGCCAAATGAGAAAATCAGTTACACTAAGGAACTGGTTTTAATCACCACATCCTCCTTCTGAAAAATGTACTTAATGTCATTGCAGAACACAGGCAATGGAACACTCCATTTCAGTGTTTAGCTAGGTGTGACAGCACACTAGCAGAGCAGAATGCTATGGAAAAGATCAACAATGATTTATTATTCACTATTTCCCATATCATCAGAACACCAACCAAAATTATCCTAAAGACAGTAAAACACTGACAAAAGGAGGCACTTCTTTCATATAATACACAGTTAATTGGTAGATTTCTTTATGTTGGTTGTTATAGAAGCCAGATGTATAGATGGGATCAAAAGCTATTAAGAGGTCTAACAGCATCCACAATGCTGCCTTTCACAATCCCTTCCTTTGGAAGGAATATCAAAGCTTCCTCTTCTTGAAAGCTGGAGGCCAACATTGGAGCAAGAACTGCTTCACACTGGTGTACTTTTCCTCCTTCCCTAAACAATTCTAGGGAGCACTTTGAGACAAGACCTTGGGGCAGGTGAATCCTTTGGTCTGGTCATTTTTATCTTCCCACAAAGGAAGCTCAACCCTTTATATTGCAGTAGCAGATCTACTGCACAGGCACCTGGCAGAGACCAAACCTTAGGGGAATAAATCCTACTTGGAAAAATCTCTCTCACTACCTAATAGCGAATCTTTAACAAGAACAGTTCACAACACCTTCCCTTTTCAGTTCCTTTGGTAACTTTGCAGGGGTGGATAAAGGTTCCCCTTTAACCATCTCTTAGGAAGATCTGAACAGCCTAGGAAGGAATAACAACATAATTCCTCTTAACTGACAAAAAAGACTCTGGATATGGTAAGGGCTTTTTTTCTTTTTTCCTCTATTTCTGAGCTGGACTGAAATTGCAGGGGAAACAACACTGGTCAGTGAATAAACTGCTTTAGATGGTACACAGAGGTGACCTCACAATTGGGGAATGTGGTTTAACAGAAGTTTTACAAAACACTGTATATAGTCATGAGGCTCTGAATCTTTCTCACTCTTCTTTGTGAAGTAGTAACCCCCAAAAAAGCTATCTTCACTGACCCATATTGGAGACAGGTATCATGAACTCGAATAGACATCAGTTAATCTAGTAAGTAACATACTGAAGTCTTAGGAAGAGGAAGGCTCCATACTGGGAGGAAAATGTTTCCTCCAGAAGCCTTGCTGTAAATATAGAACATAACCTTGACCTGGAGGAAGCCTTGCAAATACTGTGACCAAACCTGCCCTCGCCAAACTAACAAAAATGCAAACTGCTTTAGGGTAAATAATTAAGAATAGCCAGAACTGGTAATAGTGAGAACAGCTGCAGAGCCACCCCGATCAAAAAATGCCTCCTGTTTACTCCATACATTGTTCTCGTGAATGCTCTTCTACTTACATAACTCTTTTTTTCACTTCAGAGAGGAGCTGCTTGTCTGAAAAGGCCATCCAACCAACTTCCAAACTGCCACAGGTAACCACAATGATTCAGAACAGAATAAAGTTTGTCTCAAAGAACTTAACAGCCCAATTATTCAGACCTTCCTTCATCTCGTATCACCCTTAACTTCACTGAACATCAGTACTACATGAGAAGGAAGTTATTCGTGGCTCTCCAGAAGAGAAAGAAGTGGTATTCAAAGATGTTCGGTGCATAGGCTAAAGGAGAGTGCCAAGGCTGAGAACTGAAATAGGTTTCACGTTTCAACAAGACAAATCCTATTCTCTCCTCTTTGTTAATTCATCAAAATATCAACACTTCACAAAAATTACTGGCATTCGGTGATAAAATAGAGCCCTTATTTAGAGCACAGATAGGGGTCTCTGACTCAAACATTTGAATGACACAACCACCTTCAGGGATTTCTGCATTCAATGTTGTAAAAAAGGGTCACTAAAAGACAATAAAAAGGAGCAGGAGGAAGGCACTTGATGTTTTGCAGCTGTACAGGACACCATTCATGTTTTTCAGGTCTTCAAGATAACCATTTTTTAATGAGCCAGGGAGAAGATACTTCTAAGCAGGAATTAAATGGTCTGAAATGAAACAGAAGTATCCAAACACTTTCAATAGGCAAATCAAAAACATTTTGTTTGTTGGCTTTTCAGTTTATCCTCCTTTAACAAGCCAGAACAGACTTCATGGCAGACAAGGAAGAAACAGCACATATATGTTGTCACTTTTCTGTCCCTCCCTTTGTGGTCCTGATTCTCGTTGAGAGCAAGACTGGAGCTGCAGCAAGTGCCAGAAGTAGCATTACTACCCGTTTTCATTTCTGCTGCGAGCTGAGAAAGAACCACATGGGCTTCTGTGCAATGTAAGAGTACAAAATATATATATTTAACAGAAGTTAATTTAATTGTTTGGTTTCCTCACAAAACAACTGAGAAAACCTCATCTGAGCCTCACAATTTAATTAAAACATCCGTAACCTCAAGAACATCTTACAGCAAGCACAGCTACAGAACTCCCACCCCGACATGGCACATCAGATGCAGCTGTAAATAACCCTTCTGCTGCAAAGTAGCCTTCACCATGTTTTGTTCACTGCAGAGGCCATCACACAACACCAGCTTTTCCACCAGCCCTTGTCAGGTCCTTTAGAGTACTTCTCTGGCTCAGATTTGTTAAGATGTCAGGAATGTCACGCTTCCTCAAGGAAAAAGCATATTCTAATTTTATAACTTTAATCAAACCTTACCTTGTCCTTCAGTCCTAGAGCAACTTTACACAGTAAAATAAAGAGATTTTTACTAAGCAAGACCTACTGTCAGGTTTCCAGTCATAAGACTGGGAACAGAACAGGTAAAATAAAAACCACTTCTGGATTATATCTATCAGGGTTCCTTCAGCCTCTCTCACCCAGAGTTCCTTTAACTTATCACCTCTGTAGAAAGCTAAAGGATTGTGGTTTCACAGCATGTCACTACCTGGCAGATCACCAACCTCTCTTCTGCTAGGCAATTCCTCTCAAGCACAGTAATAAGGCTTCCTGCTTTCTTCTAGAATAAATGAAATACTGCTTTCTTACCTAACAGACTATTAAAACTTTTAATTAAATTAATTAAATAAAAAGTATTAAAAGACGTTAGAAGTATGTGTTGGTTTCACTGTCCTTCCCCAATGTACAAGAAATCTGTATGCGTGTGTTCCACCAAACTCTTCCCTGCCTCGATGACCTACCACATATTCTTGAAATTTATAAATGGCATTCTTAGCACATACAGACAGCAAAGCCTTGATGTCTCTGGTCACGTTACAGCAATGTGGAAGACAAATTTAGAGGCAGACTGAGTAACATAAGCTGTCTTTTCCCATACACCCCATTTACAAAACCTCCTCACAGCCAGCTACAGAAAAATATAAATTAGGAGCTGACAAGTAAGCTGTGTCTAGATACCATAGCACGTGTGTTCTTCAGAGTGACATGTTTCAGAGGCAGTCTTGATAAACAGCTTAACATTCCCTTGCTGGAATACGTCTGATTGCCATTCAACCATCAGATGAGGATTCCCTAAAACATTTCAAAGGGGAAACAGAAGGGAAGTAGAAGTCTCTTTGGAAGCAGAGCCATGCTGGCCTGCAATAAGGGATCTATGCCAAGTCAGGCAGGCGCAGAAGAGTTGATGCTTGGTGGTAACACACATGCCTCTGGGATTTCCAACAGAGGGGACTCTCTTGCATCAGTTTAATGATAAACTCATAACTGCTTTGATTCAGGACAGGCAGCAAGAAAATCACCTGTTTCCACAGTGTGTGCATGACAAGCATCAAGAATACAATGACAAACATTAGTGTTTAGCCAATTAGAATTAGAATGAGATTAATTCCTTTAATGGTCTTAATGCAGTATTTCTGACCTCCTTAACTGAAGTTTTGGGAATGATCTATGCTTATATAGCCCAATACATTGAATTTTCTTAAGTTATTCAGAGAGCAAGAAGGTCTTCATAGGAGGACATTCAGTAACTAGAAATTTAACAAACTTACCAGTGCAGAAGCTGGCCAAAACTAAAGCAATTTTATCTCTGAGTTTCAGAACAGTTTTCTAAAGGAAGAACATTAAGCGTGGCTTTTTATATGCTCTTTTCCCAAGAGGACAAAGCAACAGGAGGGCCCCATGTAATTTATGAGCTTACAGATAATCCTTGAATTGGGTTTTGCTACTAAGGTAAATTTAGCCTTCTGTGAATGCAACAACTGTAAAATTTATGCTCAAACAACAGTAAATAGAAATTTGTAAAGTTAACTAGTTGTAAATATATCCACCTCAGGAAAACAAACATGCATTTAATTAGGTTAATGCTACTGTCATGAAGAACTACAGCAAAGTAAGTCTTCCACCTGACAGATATGGAGTGGAAAAAAGAACTGAGTCTTTTCTTTATAGACTTACCAGGTTTTATGCAACTAATCTGGCTGACTAAAGAGCACAAGATGTACAAACCCAGTCCTAAGAGGAACATATCAAAAAAGAAATCAAACCTCACGCATACCAGGCACTTTCATGGACATTCACTTAGAGAACAAGCCCATCTAACAAAAAGTGTTTTCTATGTAATATGCACAATAATTGGAAGTATATGCATTACTCTTTATTTTCCCCACTTTTTTT
Organism: Psilopsiagon aymara; assembly: GCA_024733675.1. Lineage (NCBI taxonomy): Eukaryota > Metazoa > Chordata > Aves > Psittaciformes > Psittacidae > Psilopsiagon > Psilopsiagon aymara. Next base: position 14,226 of record JANRGW010053849.1, on the reverse strand, counting down.
CCTCTTTCTTTCTTTGATGGGAACTCGTATTGGCCACAATGTTATTGTACTCAGTGGCCATTATGCTATTGTGCTCAGAATCAAAAACGGGTTGAAAATGTTATGAGTCACTCCTTTTTGCTTTTAAAATATTTGTACATCTACTTTCTGCCAAGAATATGGAGAACCCCCGGTGTCTGAAGATTTATATTAATCTCTAGCAGTCCAAAGTCTTCAGCTACTTCTTCAGAAATTCTTGCAAGCGTATCCAGACACACCAGTCCTCAAGCACATAAACCCAGGTATCGCTGCATGACTTTTTGTTGTCAATATTAAGGAAAGCACTTTTTTTTTCTCACCCAAACAGAACAAAACTCCATGTATCTATTTAACACTTCTACCCCTTCTGTAAGTACATTATCACTGTTTTCCCTTATACTTTTGGTAAAGCTGTTTTCCTATGAACATGTCTTTCTTATGAAACTAGACTTGTTGTGGCAAACAGTATAAAACTGCTCTAAACAATACCCAGCTATTCATATTTTTTACTTTACATTCTTTTCCCACATGGTTTGGTTCATAATTACTTCCAGCTTCAGGAAATGAGCCCTTTTAAAAGCACCAAACAGAAGTTTTTGACTTTGTTTGTACTTAACAAATCAAGTAATGAATCAGTTCTAAGTAGCCAGTAATTCTGACTTCTGCAGTCTTTATCTTCTTCATCAACTAAATTGTGTCTAACACAAGAATCCCAAGGCTAGGCAACAGAGACTCACGTGAGAAGTCCTTAAAAGAATTCCAAAGGATCAAAACAGAAAAAACCTAAAATGAGCTAAGAAGAGTAAAACAAAAACCATGGATCATAGTTACACCACACCCAAATGTGGGAGGATTGATGGATGAACAACAAACAGCCCAGTAATTGAATCGCTGTGAATGGCTAGGGTTCATATTTGAAGTACTCAAACAATTAGTATAGATTGGAAGAGATTAGGTAGAAGGACATGAATTAAAAGTCAAAGAAAAATCAGAAAGAGAAATAAATAACCAACTGCCAGCAGAACACCAATGTCAAAGTATGCTAAGCCTCAAAATAATCTTTCAGAAAAAGCATCAGAACGCTCTTGCTTGTGATGGTCCGAATCCCTCCTTTTAGCCCAAAAGACACACTCTTACTCCCGTCTAAGCAGGATGGGAGATCACTGGGACTTCTCACTTCTTTCCCCCCCCCTTCGGATCACAGGAATACAAGAAGATAAATGGGAAGGAAGATAGGGCAGAAAGAAACCCCACAGCAGCAGGCACAGGGAAAGTCCAGCATTCCAACACGTTTATTGCTTATTTTTACAGTGCTTAATGGCAAAGTACCACACATAGACACAAACAGTTTCAAAGAAACCTTCCATCCTAGAAGCAAAACAAGGGGAAAGGGCTCTCCTTCAGTTCCTCATTATTAAAGCTCTGAAGTAAAGAAATTTCAACAAACAGAAGTAACACAATCTGTGTGCTTCCTTAGCATAAACTGCCTCCATTTTTACAGTCATTTCAAAGTCTAGATCAAGTTTTGTTTGAGTTTGAAGGGTGAAGGTTGTTATTTCTGGCTTTTTCCCCTCCACCCACACACTCCCCCACCCCCACACACTCCCCAAAGACTCAATTTCTTTGTCTTTTCTTTTAAAAGCAACTTTGAAATTATTATCAATATTCAAAATCTTTGTTGCACCTCCCAAATCTACTCTGTAATATTGGGAAAAACATGCAAATCATGAACCACACTATCACTAAATGCATAGCAAAGTGCAGAGCCCACAGGATAGAACACTCCTCCTTTTAATTAAATACTGCCTAAAAATTTCAAAAGTGCACAAATAAAATACATACTATATATTGTATAAATACAGTGTACTAACTGTGTTAGTAGTATGTTACTTTGGTCAACCATACTGATCTCAGAGTGTTTTTCCTAAGCGAGAGGAACCTTTTTCTCAAGTTAACACATAATACCCACTGTATCTTTTTGTTTAAGTGAAGAATTATTCCAGTAAGCTTAAGCACGTGTTCTAACATTTTCAAAACTTTATGGAGGGATTGGTTCTTCCCCACTCAAAGTCAAATGCTGGGATACTTACCCCATCATTCATCAACTGAGATTTTAACATCAAAGGCTTTGAGCTGACTGTGGCGGTAGGTAAAAAGATCCACCATCATCCAAGGGGAGCTTTTCTATGGCTGTTGTTTAAAAGCATCAAACCAATATAACTGCTAAAATACCACTGAAAATAGCTTTTGAAGGATAAGTTTGAAACAGTGATAGAAATAGCAGTCAATAGCTTCCATTTCACTGAGTAAATGGAATGCCAGGAGAGTATGGAAAGCTAGTACAGAAGCATGATGGCAACAACATGAGGAAGAAGCCCCCAAATCACATGAATTCTTACAAAAAAAGGAGCTTTTCACATGTGCAAGACAAGTGAATCTACACTTGTAACCTGCCAAGCATACTCAGAGTAATCATTAAGGTCACTAACCCAGGTTTCACAGTGTAGTAAGTAACAGAATAAAGAATGACCATGCAGCCTTCAGCTGGACCCATTAAATATGTATTAAGATACAGTTATTAACTTTAATATAATTACACTTATAAAGAAAATTAAATATAAAGATATTTAGCTACATGATCATATGCCGATCCTCCTACAGAAATCTCATGTAATTGAAAGTAAACAGATTCTGCAGAAAGAATGATTCAAAATTTGTAGTGAATGAGACTCATCTTTCTAGGTCCTGGCCAGCCTCAAAGAACCACTATAGTATAAGCATTTAATAATAATAGTAATAAAAGCATGCAACCCTGCGCCAAGCACAGATGCTACAAACTGTCTGCAGATCTTGGCATTTGGTGGCACCTAGTAATCCACTGGCTGAGTCACAAATGCAGTTGATGGCCTTAAGTTGTTCAGGAACTATTGGCTCCTTCAAGAATTGTACCTGTGAATTTTGTATATTTCTTACACAACCAGTAAATGTTGGATTTTATTCTTAAAGATTTTAAAACAGTCTGTGGCTCTGCTGCTTAGGAATCCTCTTTACCTGGTAGAACTGACTGAACTGGCCTGTTTTTGTACTTCGTACATATTTACTGCTGGTATTCTAATTTTGTTGATGATGTTATGGTTGGTACAAGCATAAATAAAAGAAACTCCTCTAGCAATAGGCCTTTTTCACTAATCTGGTCTTGAGGAGCGCTAGGTCTCATTTTGAGTAAAGAAGCAATGTAATAAACTATGTTGCCTACAGACGTCCTCAGCTTTTCATTCACCCTGTAGTTCATTAGCAATCCCCACGTGGATACAATCCTACTTTTTAAAAGTTAAAAGGATAACCTAAGCACGAGCAGTAGAAAGGAAGCATCTTCTTTCTTGACATGCTTCTTTCTGACAAGCTCAGAGCAACAAGACCTCTGGTCAGAACTGGTCATTTCCATGTAGCATCTGCGCAGTATCTTTAGAAATGGCCATTCCCTTCCAGGTGAAGTTTCTGGCCATACCACCCTCCCTAATGCTGTAGCAAGGCATGCATCAGACACACAGTTCCCAGAGAAAACACTTATCAAGTGCTTCTGACAGATTTTTCTTTACAAAATGAAGAAATCTGATTTCATTACCATTTCCCTGAACTCAAAGAGAACCAGGGAACCGAATCATTCCATAGTTGTATCCACAACAGGACATATTACACCTGAATAACATGCCCTGAGCATCTATGGAGTAAAGACCCTATTCATGTAATACACAAGAAATTAAAGCTGCAAAGGCAAATGGGCACATTACTGTTTATTCAGATAACGACTTCTGTCTTATAATGTCATTTAGAATGCAAGTAGGTGCACTCTAAGTTTTAATGCAGACCTACCTTTGCAGAAAATGTTAGTTCTCCAGATCATTAGTTTAAATGACATCCAGTAACAGACAGGAATGGATTCTGAGCAAATGAAAGATTGAGGGAGAAAAAAAAAACCAGAGAGAAACCTAACTGTTGCCTTGAGTGCTTCAAGTCACATATGATTCTCACATGTTGGGAATTAAGTGAACCCTATGAAGTTATGATCTATGGCAAAATTCCACCAGAATGATTATATCACAACAACAGACGTAATTAAATTATTGCTGCCAATAAAGTCATCAGTGCGGAACATATTACACCCCTTTCAACTCTAAGCAACTTTTTTTAACCAGACAATACTTTTACAATGGTACTATCTCAACTGAGTTGCAGAAACTATTTTTAACCACTAAGTTCCCCTGAATTCAGTGTGTACTTAGAAAATGCGTTTGGTACCTTGACTATACACGCTGAACGTGTGGAACAGCAGCAAAACCCTCTAGTCTGTCACCCATTTTTCATTCAAAATTTATTTATTATATTTTATGGTACTTTCAGCTTTTTTCCTGGCTCCCTTGCTATTGAAAAAAAGAATTCATATAATAATTCACACTGGAAGGGAACACTGCAGGTCATCAGGTCTGCTCTCAAACCAGGGCCACTTTATTTCCACAGAATAAAATGGCAAGCAAAAAGACAAACAACAAAATAAAAAGGAAAACAAAAAAATCCAAACAACCTAAAACCAACAAAGGACAATCACAGTAAAACAAACAAACAAACAAGTTATTTCACCTATGTGTACTACTTGCTCTCTTTGCTCCTTAACCTCATAGTATCTATTTTGACCATACTGATTTTATTACAAGCCTTTCCAGAAGCTAACTTTATGGCTTTGAAAAGCAAATATACACACTTAGGGTGCTATATAAATACCTTTTAAAGCGGTCAACAGAATCTTTCTTTAATAAAAAAAATATTAGACAGATTTTATCATGGTGAAGTTTTAATAAACAAATTGAGGGGTTTAGAAGCCCTCCAGCTGGTAGAAACTTCACTTGGCCTCAAACTGAAGTCTAGGAAGGAGCAGGCTATATCTCAGAGAGATGTAATTGAAGTTGATAAGTCAGGAAACAGGAAAAAAAGAAAAAGGCTTGAGGGGAAGGAAGACTCAACAGGATTGCTAAAAGCAACAAAGAAAAGGACAAGTGAACACAGAAGGAAGAATAGGAAACGCAAGGCTGAAACCTTGGTTTGGACACAGCACAGGCTGGTATCCAAAGCTGGTATGCCAAAAGTGTGTGGATAGTCAATGGGTGTGTTCAGTAACTCAGACATTACAAAATATGTAGTCTGGAAAAAAAAAAAAATCAGACTACTTAAAAACTTAAAAAAAAAAAAAATTCCCTTACCAACACCAAGATATTCATTCAAAGGTCACCCATTTCACAATTTTTGCTTTTACTTCTACATGCATAAATTGACGATAATGTATCCTCTCATCCCACAGTGTTGTAAGGTACATACACTGTTGCCTCCAAATCATAAGTATGTCCCAAGAACAGAAAATAAAGAAAATTGGCAAATGTGCAACTAGCATGGGCTCCAGACAGCATGCAACAAAAATGACACAAAACACTAATAAGACCAGAAAGAAACCTTGACCAGCTATTCATGCAGTAAACACCAGCCTTGCTGCACACTGAACGTGTCTTCTACAGTACTTGTTTTCAGGTAAGCTACTGGAGTTCAGTTTATGTACCCAGATGCTTCTGCAAAAGAAACTCCTACCTAAAGACTTTCTCATTTCCTGCAAACAGCAGTTCCCAACATATTTACAAGGCTTTTATTTCATTATGGAAGCTCCCAAACTACTCAGCAAGACTAAACACAAAACTTTAATGTTACATCCTGTAAGTACAATAAACCTTTCTGAACATTAAGAATAGTTTTTATAGTAACACTTTTACATCAACATTATACAGGGGCTGCATCCTCAAGTCGTTGAAAGCCACTAGGTTGCTTCAGTCCCTTTTTAAGTAGTAGACGCAGAAGGTTTTAGTAGTCTTTTTGCTCCCAGTACCAAAATTTCCACAAGGCTGTTGACCTCAGAAACAGAGTCGCTAGTGACCCCTAGTGTTAAGAAGTTCAGTCGGAATTTGACTTGATTTACGGCAACAAGCATGATGAGTATCGCCTTCAGCACTTTGCTGTTCTTCTGACTTAGCAAGTGGTCACTGCCTTGTGCAGAGGTTCTTTCTGCTTCAGTTTATAAAGAAAAATAGCAGCATGCATTTTAAAAGAACAAGTGGAAAGGAGATAAAAACTTGTAAGCATCAGTATATCAGACTGACATTCTTCCCGCTTTCAAGAGTTTAATACATTTTTCCTCATTTGGAAGACTAACAGTAGGATATCTAGATCAGATTGACAGTCATGGCTTCAGGTGGACACTTATAGCCTCTTGATCGGTCATTATGCAATTAACAACAGTGAACCGTAATCCAAGTTGGCGAGCAAAGCCTAGTGTAAGGAAAGAAGTCATAATTGCCAGGTTGCTGCAGAACTTTGCTGTCCCATGTAGAAGTGTATACTGTAGAAGTGACCCAACTGTCCAGGTGACATAAGATTTGCTTACAACAGAAATCTGTAACTACAGAAACAAAGAAGAGTCCTACTGTTCTACTTACAATTTTGAGTCCAGGTTCAAGAGAAAGCCCAGTTTGTCATACTCTGGAAAACAAAAGCAAGGGACATATTATCATAAAAACTCTTAAGTGTCACCTCTTCAAAAGGCACCAAACCCACAAAGCAGCAAGCCCTTACAGAAGGGCAATGATTATTTCTAATTGAAAAAAACTATATCAAAAATTTCTAGCCACTAGCAGCTGTTAGCACAGATTGTTACTTCAAGGTATTCCCAAATAAACATTTCTGAATCTCAAAAAATACTAAAACAAGAGAGTGCATGGGTGATCATTAACTTAGAAATCACTAGAATTAACCAAGATATCTGTAGTCATCTCAAAAGCATTACTGAAACCACACATGCAGTGATATACCAAGTTTTCCTGCCTACAGTATAAATCATTTTGGCAGTAATTTCTACGACAGACACTCCTTCTAGGTCCAGAGGTGGTACAGCTCTAAAGTTTCCTTGATTCCTTGTCTATTCCAACCCACAACTTTGTAATCAAGTAGCCCTTCTTCAAAATAAAGTAATTCACGGTGGCAAAAATGCATCAGGTGATGCTCAACATGAAGCTGCACTCAATTTACACCACAAACAGGTAACAGCTACAGAAACAAAGTTAACATCCAGAAAAACTAATTTCCGTATAAAGTAAGCATTGCATTCAGCATCTTTGACTATATTGTGATCTTGCAAATCAAATACTTGATACAAAAAAAAACCCTGTTAGAATTCACATCAGATAGATACAGAAAATGAAAAGGCGTAGTGGCGTAGTGTCCTTCTTGCACTGTTCAGCTCAGGGGCCTCCTCACACTGAGGACCACTGAGTCTCACTGCTATACAATAAAAAACCAATACAAAAAGAATTAAAAGATAATCCCTCCACAGCTTAAGCATCAGGATGTATTAAAAGTACTCAGAAAAACTATTCCCCTTGTCTTTAAGAAAGAACTCAGTGGAAATGGAGAAGTTTGCTTTCCTTATGGAACACCACGAGAAGCTCTGCTGCAGTAGTTTACCTAAGATGATCACAAGCTTTTCATGCTATCACTTCCCAGCAGAACAGGAAAGCCTAAACATGCACCTAAGACAAAACGATCGCACCAGATAGGTCAGTGCAAACCATGCTATTAACTTCAATCCCATTAAGATGTAATTCCTGAGCTCAGGGAAACATTATGTTTGACACAACTTAGGTCACAGAAGTTGCAGAACATGTATGCGCTTGATATTGGCACATACTGCCCTTTCTCTGCCAGCACCTGCGTGCCATCCACCATCCCTGTTGTACTTGGAAAGCTAGAAATGCACCTGTGCATCTCCTCCACCTTCCATAGACTGACAGTTAAGTTGCATTTCCCCTATATCCTGCTTTCCTCTTAACTTCCCCCCAGTTTATTCCTCCTACAAGAAATTATTTCCTGTCCAACTTACCTCCTCCACATGCAGGAGGGTGGATAGCAAGGTATCCATTCCAGAAAAAGAAGTATGCCTTCAATTTTTATTAAGCCTTCCTCCTCCCCAAAACATCACCCATACTGAGCAAGCTGCAACAGAGGTTATTTTTATTGGGTTTTTTTTTTATTTTTTAACATCCACAGCCACTGACCCACCTGTCATCAGTGTTACCCCATTTGAGCGAACATTCCCTTCTTCCCAACAGGAAATACAAGGAGAAATGCAGTAAGATACATCACCTCATAACTACAGCAACATCTTGGGCTTTTTACTAACTCAACACTTTATGAGCTTTGCAATCAAAGCACCAGAAAACACATACATACTATACACTAGGTGCCACAGATGACATACCTCCATTTGCAATCTTTCGTAAGATTCATCTTCTGTTCGTGACATGCATTTCACCTTCCCATGGTTCTAAGTGGTTACTTTTGATGTTCTCTGATGATTACTAACAGAGGTATAAAGCAATCTTGTAAAATTAAGTATTTCAACTATCTTGCAACAGGCACTTCCAAGCAAAGTATAACAAATCAAAGTAACATTTACGATTTCAAACCAGATGCACATGGGTGTTCTTGATTTTCAGTAGGGTGGAAATTATCCTTTCAGGCTGTAACATCAAACCAGAAGCATCTATGCTCCTTCCTTTTGTTGGCTGGTAAAACATGCAAACTGCTTCAAGGCAGAGGAATGCTGCCCTCCCTATGAGCCATCTCACACTCGACACTTCTGGAAGCCTCAGCATTACCGGCTTGGAAATTCATCTCCATCACATGCTGCTCCCCCCAAGAAAAACAACTAGGTGTGTTTAAGGTACAGATTCAAAGTTAGCTTCCTTTAGCTAACTTTCAGCTAAAATTAGTCTTGTTACAGACTTCCAATGCCATTTAGCTGTATCACTAAGAAACAGGGGCCAGAAGTCACTGCAACACACAGTGCAGCCTACATGCTGGCTGGAAGCAGCCTCCATTCACAAAAGGCAGATAAAACCCCCAGTACCTGGATAAAGCCAAACACACATCACCCAGCTGCAGGAAAAGGCAGTTCTTGTCTGAAGTTATGTATTTAATTTAAAACAAAATAAAACACAGATCCACTAAATCCAAGGCAAGTACAAGTGAATCTGAAATGCAATATGGTCATGGTGTGATGATTACAGGAGCTGATCTCACAGCTTACTGCTGGAGAGAGGGGCAATCCCACTCCTCTTACCCCTCTTACCCTTTCTTGCCTTGAAAATACTGGCTGCAAGAGCCTGCATTGGCACTCATGTAACTTCTCCGTGACCTAACCTACAGGTTACTTCCACCACCTTACTTTGAAGCCTGACTCACCAAGTTAACCAGCTAATACACAACATTTCTTCTCTTTTTCAAGCAGTGGGATTAAGAATTGCTAGAATGTTGGAGAAAACAAAAACAAAGTAGCTGAAGAGAGCAAGGAAGAAATACTCCAGCATCTCCAAAAAGAACTAGCTTGGACCAGCTGGCTGTGTTAACTGTGGTCTGCTGTTGGCCTCTGCCAACATCATTTTTACCTGGTTGGTGGGCCTGATCCAGCTCAGGCCATATCTGACCCACTGGTCTCCAAACAAGGCATTTATATGGCTGTGTGGAACAGGATTTGGTTTTTTAAGCCAAAAATGTGTAGAAGTATTAATGAACTTATTCTGCATTCACTAAAAACATCATGGAAGAATCTGAAGTAGGCTTTATATTTTCAGCCCGTAACAGACTGAAAGGTCCACAAGGGATAAAAGCAACAGTACAAAAAGAGAGCAAGGCAATCTAAGGTCCAAACTCACTTGTGCTGGAGAACCACAGATCTCAGCTGACAATGTGGTACAGTAGTGTACAGAGGCACAGAAAGGAATGAACATGGGAAATAAAGTTTCACCATGACCCATAAGAACAAGAGGTCTTCCTGGGTCAGAAATAAAATGCATTTCTATGTTTCCAGAAAGACCAGAATTGAGTAAGAATCTAATAACTGACACCAATTTCACAATAAAGCATGTAATTGGGGTTATAAGAACAGAAGTACAGCCAAGAAGCAATTTCTGTAAGTGAAGCAAATCATGTGCCAAATTCAATGCTGGCATTAACATGGAAACTTCTCCTAAGTATCCAAGAGAAATACAGCTACCAGGCAGCAAGTGAGAAATGCATTGTGCCATGTCTGCAAACTCTGTACAGACCACCCAAAAAAAGCCGTCAAGAACAGCGTACAGTATCTATCAAGTTTTAAAATTGTATTTTGCATCTGTAGCCAATATATCTACATGCAAGCACAACAGGCAAAATTTTCCCCTACTAATTTTATGCTACTAATACGAAACCAACATTTCAGGAATTAACTTGGCTTATTGGCTTTAGCCTTCCAAACTGTCCATAACTGATTTCTCTGCTGACTTCAGTACTATTCCTTTAGCAGCTGGCTACTTGGAAGCACAATATAAATAACTTCGCCCACAGAAACAGCAGATTAATTTAAGCATTTTTAAAAGATGGGCTATATGCAGTTCTAGTTCGCTCTGTGTTTAACTGTTAATTGCAAGTACAGGGTGGAAGGCAGAGGGCTCAACTTCAGCTATTTTCTTCAAGTGTTTGTCGAAGAAACCAGTGTGACACTCAAGAGACAGGAGTCCCATCAAGAACAGGTCAGACCACCCTGATGCATTTCACCCTGCCCGGTGAAGTTTGTACAACTGGAGAAGCAAAGAGGCAGAGGAGCCTGTAGAAGTACATGGAGTGGGGAAGGGAGTGTAAGCAATAAGGTAGGTAGCATGTGGTTAATCTTCATTATGTGTGGAGAGCTGGAAACAGGCTCTGCAGTGCGTACATGCAGCTGCTGTACACAAATCAGACAGTATTAAACACTGCTCAACATAAGGGGAGATGAAGGAGGCCATGAGGGGTGAAGGGAGGTCATGGGAGGAGATGATGAGGGGAAAGGCGGGGCGGCCATGAGGGGAGATTGTGAGAGGAGAGGAGCGGTGGCCATGAGGGGAGAAGGGCAGCCATGGGATGTGAGGAGTGGTTGTGAGGGATGAGGGGCAGTCCTGAGGGGACATGAGGGAAGATGATGAGTGGAAAGCAGGGGCAGCTGTGGGCTGTGAGGGGTGGCCATAAGGGGAGATGGGGGGTAGAGGTGGCAGCCATACAGTGTGGGCAGCTGTGAGTGGCAGATGAGGGGGGGCTACGGGTGGAGATCATGAGGGGCAACCATGAGGAAAGATCTTGAAGGGAGATCAGTTTGTCCTGAGTGGCATGGTTTAGTGGTGGGCCTGGCAGTCCTGGGGTAATGGTTGGACTTAGCGACCTAAAGGTCTTTTCCAACCTAGTTGATTCTATGATCAACTGAAAAGGACAAAAGAAAGACTTTCTTCCAGGGTTAAAAAAATACCACTTAGGATTACTGAGCAACAATAAAAGTACTGAACAAGGACTTAATACCGCATCCTTTCCTCAGGATTTTCACTTTAACCTCTTCAGTGACAGTGACAGAAAGCAGTATTTCCTGAGGCTGGAGGGAAGACTGCAAAGCCAGAAGGGGTACAGCTGAGGTCCCCTGGGCTCCTCAGCACTGTCCTGCATACATGGCAAGCTTGTCTATGTTCCAGCTTCCTCCTCATCCCCATTTACTCTTTTGCATGTAAGTTTAACGACTTTTTCTCCAGGTTGTCCAAGTGACATCAGGGAGAACCCCAATTATACTGGTAATTGGGGTTTAGGGTTCTTGGTGACCACAACCCTAGACCAGTTCTTGGTGCCCTTCCCTGCTCAGTAAAAACACACGGAAGCAGAAGTGACAACTGTAGTCCAGTACTGGAAGCATGCCTCCCCATTCCACGTCTGCATAGCACTATGTACCCATCCGACATTCCCACCACGTATGTAAAAACTGATTCTTGAACAATTTCTAATGTAGCCTCACATTAAAGAAAGCTTTAGCTTTCTTTTTTTTTCCTGGGGAGCAAAAGAACTTCATTAGCACTACCACTCTGTCAGCAAAACCTCAAATTTCACATCTATTAAGAATGTTCACAGACTGTGCAACTGATCTAAAAACACCAATCCTGCTACACCAAGCTCAATATTCATTTTCCAGATACTGCACCTGATGACAACAGCCATATCTGATGGGAATGGATACACCAAGCACTATCAGTACAGCTGATATGCAAACCTGTGAGTTCTGAGTGATGAAAGAAGAAATCTGCCTCCAGTCACAAACCCCTGCATGCTCTGGTGACACTGACAATCATAAGGGTACTAACTTACTGATTCAGATTTAGCAACAAAAGGAAGTAATTTCCAGCTCTATACATTCAAGGTGGTTCCCCCCGCCTGTAATTCCTGACTGGGGCCCCCAAAGACATCTGGCCTAGCTTTACAGCCTGAGGAAAGCAACACACCAGAGGGGTCTCCTTCATTAGACACTGCAACTACATTATTCATCACCTAGGCACAGAGAACAAAAAGGCAGTCCCTTACTGATAGTGCTGTATGAGTCAGGAAGGTCTTTTACCTCCTTTGTCTTGCCTCCAATATAGGTATATCAAAACAAACAAGCCCCAAACAAACAGACAAAACAAAGAGGTCATTCTAAGCACACTACATTTTAAAAGGCTCCGGATGCCTTAACGTTTACTACAAAAATCCTCACAATTTTCTTCCTAATAAAACTGTAGCAGCCTCCAACAGTAGAAAAGCAACTGACTGTTTTAAAACTGAGTTTTTAAAAGACTCCAAAAGGAAGATGAAAAATTCCCTCCTATGAACTGCGTATGACTCCCTTTTTCTTTTCCCAGGGAATCATCTGTTAAAGCCAGTCTGCAACCTTTCCCAAACAGTTGTTTCATTTACTACCACATATCCACTCAGCTAATGGAGCTAATGCTGCCCTACTGCATCTTCCGGTATATTCTTTATTTTAGAAATCGGATCGTATTTCCTAATAAAAGTCAAGAACAATATTAACGGAACAGTAATCTATATTGGCTTTTAGTGACCTACAAGATGTACTGACTTGATGCAGAGATATGCCACATGATAGAGAAAAAGCCCATTAAAATACTTTCATTTCAAGGTATTCTTTAAGCCACCTCTTGGCATTTGCACCTCAACTCATTTGCAGCTGTATTTTCAGCTGGAGGAATAAAGCATTAGTAAGAAGATAGATGATGACGATACTGAATGTGCTGGCAAAGGTATGTAAGGACTATGCAACCAATACATGACAGTCATTGGCAAAGATTCAAGCAGCTCCCACAGTCCACAGCTCGAAATAAAGAATGAAGTAGAACTTCATTAATCAAGAGTAAAAATAATAAAGCCACTAAAATGAAAAGAAAAAAACCACATAATCTTACCCACTATTTTCTGTTTTACTGGAATGCAGAAAAATGCAACATAGTAAGTTCATTGCTTCTTTTCCATCACTACCACATTGCAACAAGACAGTCAGATAATCAGTTTCAGGGAAAAAAGCCCTCAACTTTAAAACCCCCAACTCTAAAACCCCAACAAGTTAGAACCACATCAACTCCAAATGTAAGTTAAAATTTTTTTTCTGAAACCAAGATGATATACCAGAGCCTCACAAATTCTATTAACACGTCTGAATTAAATAACACTAACCTAGAAACCTGGGAAAGATCATACTTTGTAATTGTAGCCACCTACATTGCCAGATTCTCACCAATAAAACCAAAAAACAGCCAGGGATCTTCTGCCAGTCTCCAGTGTTTCTCCCTCACGCTAGGAATCTGTAACTGTTCTACCAATCTGATATCTGACGATTTCAGTTGTACTCCTTTTCCTGGCCTCCATCCAAAATACAGGCAAGTAGTCATCAAATTCACTCTGGAGCTGAGACAGACACAGGGCTCTTCTCCTCTTTCACAAAATGATTATCTGAGCATCTTTGGCAGCTGAAGGAAACACATAATGTTTCCTTCATAGTTCTCACAGCTTCTCCCACAATGGTTAAGGACTTCAGCATAAGGAATTACCAACAGCAAACTCCTAAATAAACAGGGATTTAATCTCTCAAATGGTTACTCCACTATCACTGTGAACTCAGCACCTGGAAGGATGGTCATGCATGGGGGCTTTCACAAGCAGAATCACAGAATCATAGAATGGTTTGGGTTGGAAAGGACCTTAAGATCATCCAGTTCCAACCCCCCTGCCATGGGCAGG